>WNWK01019541.1:0-37567 GCA_009830355.1 Cherax destructor
CCACCACCCACCTAAGGCACCCCCCCAACCCGTGTTCCACCCACAAAAGCATTAAGTGTGGATTACCCCCTTTTAACTGGGTCCTAAGCAGTTTTTGGCTACGAACCAGGTGGGCCCTGAGTGTGTTTTTCTGAACTGTTGTGCCAACTGAAAAAGCCGGTTGTAGTCCCGGTTTATGCACATTATTTAAAAGACAGAGGGACCAGCCAAAATCCCCCCCCAAAATCCTCCACCATCACCACCACGCCAGTCAACGTTTTCCCCCCCTGAGACATTTACTGTGTTGTTTTTTTTTTTTTCAGATAATTTAGAAATTTCTGTGTTGAGACAATTTCTCGAGTTAAAAATTTTATTTCCCCTGGAAGTGTTCTTTAAAAATTAATTATTTGCATTAATTTTTGATTTCATAGTATTGTCCCTTGTTAATTATTGGTTATAATTTCTGTGAATTTCGTTGTGTTACTAAGTATGCAGTAAGTACTTTTTTGTTAAAGTTATCTAGTTTCCCAATATTCCCAAGTAGAATTTTTTTAAAAGTTTTAATTTTCCCCAGCATTGTCCATGTTTTTGATTTTCTGTCTTTAATTATTGTATTTCACCAATGTACTCCCCGGTTTTATTTTTTTTTACCCTTGTTTTTTAAATTTTTTTTAATTTTTAATTAATTAATTTTTTGCCATAACTCATATTGTTTTCTCCTCCAAGCAATTTTTAACCTTTAATTATTTCAATTCTTTGTGTTGCAGTCAGTGTTTTTTTTTCCCTTACCTGCTTTTTTTTTGTGTATTGTTTATTTTATATACAGTGCTAATGTGTTTCAACTTTGAATAGTGCTATAATTTTTATTGAAGATCTCAATTTCTTCTGATAAGTTAAATCCAAGGACAACGAAATTGACTTTTTGTGAATTTGTAACCCCAAAAGTTAATTCCGAAGGTTGTACTTCAGTTCCTGTAAGTTTTCCCCTTATTTTCTTGTTAAATATCTTGTTCATGATTTTTTTTTTACATAGTTCATGTTAAAGTGTTGTTTGTTTCACTCTTAAGTTTGTTTAAAGTCAGTGTTTTTAAATTGTTCTATAATTTTTTTTTGAGTTACCTTGCTTTATTGAATTAAAGGTGTTCAAACTAATTCATTAATTCTTTTTCTTGTGTTGCAAAGTTTTCCAGTGCAATTATTGACTATTGATAATTCCAAAATTTATTTTTGTAAATTATTTCCCCAGTACAGTGGCCCCTTTTTTAAAAACCCTGAAGTCTGCTCAAGTGCCATTACCGCAATTTCCCCCTTAAGGAAAAATTTCACGTAGGTTAGTTTTTTTCAGCCCCCAAAAATCCTTTCCCAAAAAGAATTTAAAAAAATTATACTTACATAATTGCACTTTTCCGGGTATTTTTAAACCCCGAGGGTCCACTGTATTCAATTTTTGTTTCAAAAATTTTTTGTTTATTTGCTCAAGTAACTTGTCTTTCCCCTAAGGTAATAAGTAATTTCCCCGGAACTTCTAGTGATTCAAGCAGTAAATTACTTTAATTTTTCCAGTGAACAATTCTATTGAATTGTTTTATCAGGTGTTCAGTGATAACCACCTCTCTGACGGATTAAAATTGTAATCGAGGTAACCTGTATTTATTAACAGGTTACGCAGGCAAAATTTTTTTAAATTTTACGTTAAAACAGAACGTTATTTTATTAACAGGTTATGCAGGCAAAAATTTTAAAAATTTTATGTTAAAACAGCAAGTTATATTTATTTCGTTGCAAAAAATGTTGAATATTTTCGGTAAAACGCAGAGTTATATTTATTAACAGGTTAGCAGGCAAAATTTTGAATATTTTAGGTTAAAATCAGCGTTATATTAACAGGTTACGTAGGCAAAATTTTAAATAGTTTAGTTAGGTGATATGTTCCCGGGGGCTATTTTCCGGGATATTTCCAGGTAAAATTCCCGTGATATATTCTGACTATATTCCAAAAGACTATTTACAGTGACTATATTCAGATTGACTATATTCAGAGTATTTTTTTGACTATATTCAGGTGACTATTTCCCTTATATTCCGAGTGACTATATTCGATATTCTAGGTGACTATTTCCTGAGTGACTATTCCAAAGGTGATTCTAGTGACTATATTCTAGAATGATTATATACTGACTATATTCCCCTGTGACTATATTCCAGAGTGCTCAAAATGACTATATTCCTGAGGTTTTTTGAGTGATATATTCCAAGGGGACTATATTCCCAGTACAAAAGGTAAATTCACAGTGACAATTGGATATTTCATGGGGAAATATTAAAAATTATTGGATATATTCCATAGAATAACCCCCGGGACTATTTGGATATATTCCATAGGGGTTTTCCCCGACTATATTCAGAATATATATATCCTGAATATAGTGACTCTTGAATGTAGTCAGAATATATCATTTAATTTTCCCCTTTTTAAAAGTCACTCTGGAATATGTCCCCTTAAATATATCCCCTTGTGACTCTTGTTAGTCGAATATACCACTGAAATATAGTCATCTGGGGAAATAGTCCCCCTTAAAATGCCTGAAAATAGTGACTCTTGAATGTAGTTAGAATATAGTCACTCTGGAATATAGTCACTATAAATATAACTCTGGAATATAGTAAAATAAAATTTCCTGGAATATAGTCAAAATACAGTCCCCCGAATATATTCACTTGGATATGTCACTGAAAAAAGTCACTCGGGGAAATAATCCCCCTGGAAATATCCTCTTGTTACTCTGCAATGTAGTGATTCCCCCGGAATATATTTCTGGAAATGTCACTTAGAAAAAAGTCACTCTGGAATATAGTCAGAATATAGTCATTATGGAATATAGTCAGAATATAGTCACTCTGTAATATAGTCAAAAATAGTCATTTGGAATATGTTCACTCGGAGTATAGTCACCGGAATATAGTAACTCTGGAATATAATCACTTGGAATAAAGTCACATGGAATATCATCGGGAATATAGTCCTCTGGAATATATCATTGGAATGTGTCCCCTGGAATATAAACACTCGGGGAAATGTCAGAATATAGTCATTCTAGAATATAGTCACTTAGAACTAGTCCTTTGGAAAATATCACTTGGAATATACCCTTTTGGAAATACTCACTAGGAATATGTCACTCGGGAAAAAGGGCCCCCGGAAATAGTGATTCTGGAATATATACTTAAATAGTATTCGGGAAAATAGTCAGAATTATTCATTTGGAATATAGTCAGAATAATCACTGAAAATAGTCATTAGAATATAGTCACGGGAATATATCTTGAATATAGTCCTCGGTTGTAGTCGAATATAGTCACTCTGGTATATAGTCACTCTGGAATATAGTCACCCTGAATATAGTCACTCTGGAATATATCACTCTGGAATATAAACCTCAGGAATATAGTCACTCTTGTATATAGTCACTCGGGAATATAGTCAGTATAATAGTCATTCTAAAATATAGTCCTTTGGAATATAGTCCTCAGGAATATAATGCTTCTGTTTTAACGTAAAATATACAAAATTCTTTAACCTTTTAAAAATATAAGCTTTTGTTTTCGTAAAAATTAAACTTTCCCAGCGTAACCTGTTAATAAAAAAAAAACGCTTCTGTTTTAACATAAAATATTCAAAATTCTGCCTTAACCTGTTAATAAATATAACGCTTTTTAATGTAAATATTAAAATTTTGCCTCGTAACCTGTTAATAAATATAACCTTCAGTTTTACCCTAAAAATTCAAAATTTTTTTAACCTGTTAATAAATATAACGCTGCTGTTTTAAAATAATATTCAAAATTTTGCCTCGTAACCTGTTAATAAATATAAACACTTTTAACGTAAAATTTTAAAAAATTTTGCCTGCGTAACCTGTTATTAAATATAACGCTCTGTTTTACCATAAAATATTCCAAATTTTGCCTGCATTACCTGTTAATAAATAAAAACACTTCTGTTTTCCAGAAAATTTTAAAAAATTTCTGCCTGCATAACCTGTTAATAAATATTACGCTGTTTTAACGAAAAAATTTTAAAATTCTACTTGCGAACCTGTTAATAAATATAACGTTTCCCATTTAACATAAAATATTCAAAATTCTGCATGCATAACCTGTTAATAAATATAACGCTTGTTTTATTGAACTCACAGAAGAACTCATTTAGCACGGGATTATGTTGGAAAGTTACCGGTATTGCACGATTTAAGATTTAATAAATTATCATCTTCTACACGAAAGATGATATTACACGCCCGCAGGGGGGGAAAAATTTTGACGGTTTTTTGCCGTCTAAGAACCCTCATGCTTTGAGGAAAAGGGAATTTTTCCCTTCCTGTAAACTAAGTTTATTCAGATACGGGGGCCAGGAGCTGAGTCTCGACCCTGCAACCACTTAGGGTGAGTACAGTTAAAACATTATCATACATAGCAGCATATGTGAGAGAACCTAGATAACCCAAGCCAGTCAGGGGAAATACTGTCATTTGACTTTTTGGGTTATCTAGGTTCTCTACAATGCTGCCATGTATGATAATCTTCGTAACTGTATTGTGTATACCTGAATAAACTTTCTTACAGTTTGTGGGAAGGAAAACAAGTAACCATTCTCACAAAAGTTTTTTGTTTTTACTACTGTTGTTGTGGTTCAGCAGACAACCCCCCGCCCTTTCCCACCCACCACCTCAGATTGACGTATTTCATAAGCGTTAAGAAGTCCTGGCTACAAGCCAGCTGTGTTTGTGAAGAATAAAATAAAGAGTGAATGTGTTTTTTATCTTGAATTAACGAAGAAAAAAAAGATATTAGACAAGACATAACCCAGGGCCGTAATATTTTTACTTTGTACACATAAAAGATGTAAACATAAGTTTTGTGTGACTGACTGACTGACTTGACTGACTGAATGACTGACTGAGTGACTGACTAACCTTTACTGATACTAATGACGACTGACTGACTAATGACTGACTGACTGACTGACTGAATGACTTGACTGACTGACTGAATGACTTGACTGACTGACTGAATGACTTGACTGACTGACTGAATGACTTGACTGACTGGGCTGACTGAATGACTTGACTGACTGACTGAATGACTTGACTGACTGACTGAATGACTTGACTGACTGGACTGAATGACCTGACTGATCACTGAATGACTTGGACTGACTGACTGAATGACTGACTGACTGACTGAATGACTTGATAATTTACTGAATGACTTGACTGACTGACTGAATGACTTGACTGACTGACTGAATGACTGACTGACTGAATGACTTGACTGACTTACTGAATGACTGACACTGAATGACTTGACTGACTTACTGAATGACCTGATACTTACTGGGAAAGACTTGACTGACTTACTGAATGACTGACTGACTTACTGAATGACTTGACTGACTTACTGAATGACTTGGGCTGACTTAATGAATGACTTGACTGACTTACTGAATGACTGACTGACTTACTGAATGACTTGACTGACCTACTGAAGACTTGACTGACTTATAATGACTTGACTGACTTACTGAATGACTTGACTGACTTACTGAATGACTTGACTGACTTACTGAATGACTGACTGACTTTCGAATGACTTGGGCTGACTTACTGAATGACTGACTGACCTACTGAATGACTTGATACCTACTGAATGACTTGACTGACTTACTGAATGACTTGACTGACTTACTGAATGACTTGACTGACTTACTGAATGACTTGACTGACTTACTGAATGACTTGACTGACTTACTGAATGACTTGACTGACTTACTGAATGACTTGACTGACTTACTGAATGACTTGACTGACTTACTGAATGACTTGACTACTTACTGAATGACTTGACTGACTTACTGAATGACTTGACTGACTTACTGAATGACTTGACGACTTACTGAATGACTTGACTGACTTAAAGTTAGACACTCAGTTCAACCATCACTTCAGTTCAAGAACTCTACTATCCATCAGCCCAGTAGGGCCACACCATCCATATCCACTTTCACTACCATCCACAAACATCATTACCCCAATTTAAGGTAAGAAATACTATTATTTCTATTGCATTTGTAGCTTTGCAGTAATAGATCATGACAATGCATACAATTAAATCCACCTCAGCTCAGTAGGGCCACACCATCCATATCCACTCTTCAATACCATCCACAAACATCATTACCCACAATTTAAGGGTAAGAAATACTATTATTTCTATTGCATTTGTAGTCTTAAGCAGTAATAGATCAAGACAATGAACTAAAAAATTTCATATTCCCCCCCTTTAATTTTTGCAAGATTTTGTTGGCCCAAAAAAAATTGTTTGGCTTTGGGGGCTCTCAAAAAACGTATCCCTACCCCACACCTCCACAACCCCAACCTCACAACCTCCACAACCACCTGTCAATATCCAGTACCCACCAGCAGACCGCACCTGGGATTGGAGGAAGCTGAAACTTTTGTTCCCAATCCCCATCACTTTGATGAAAGTCAAGTGGACTACGGCCATCTTGTCACTTGGGAACAATGCCACTGAACTGGAATGTTTCCAGTTATTCTTGAGAACCCCGATGGAAATTATTGTCAGGAAAGCAACAGATACTTCGTTACACAATGGCAAACACGATTCTTTCACCAGGATCACTCTACACCAGTGGAAGGAGACAACTGTGGCTGAGATGATCTTTGTTTGCCACAATAATGCTTATGCCACATGTTATAAACACAGTGTCAAATCATACTGGTCGACAGACCGCCTCATTGCAACCCCATCTTTTAGTGAAATAATACCAGTGAATCGATTTGTGCTACTGCTAGGATGCTACACTTCTCAGACAAAACCAGGCCTGACAGAAACGACAGGTTATATAAGATTAGAAATGTGTTTATGTATCTGAAACAGAAATTCAATATGTATTTTTATCCCTTCAGGAAGCTTGTTATTGATGAGTCTTTGATTTTGTTCAAAGGTAGACTGTCGTTCACAGTATATACCAAGCAAGAGGAAACGCTTTGGTATAAAGCTGTTTGTGCTTTGTGATTGCTACAGTGGTCTTGTATTGGATATTATTGTGTATAGTGGAAGTTATACATTGCAAGATACCAGGAAGTTATTGGGTATCTCTGGTGATGTGGTTAGAACAATGATGGAACCATATCTTGGTAAGGAACATATATTATACTATACTGATAACTGGTACACAAGCCCCTCCCTCAGTGTGTGCGGATGTGTGCGGTACAGTGCGTGGAAATCGTAAGCATATGCCTAGGTTCAATGCAGGCACTCGTAGAGGTCAGGTGCAGGCGTTTGCTGCCAATGACATCATGGCATTTCGGTGGCATGACAAACGAGATGTCACACTGTTGTCATCAGTTCACCCTAACGAAATGACAGACACTGGCAGGCTGAATAGAGACCAATGAACCCATTCTAAAACCTGCAGCTGTGATTGACTGCACCCTCAATATGCGTTCAGTGGACAAATGTGACGTCCAGATTGGGTTTGCTGATTGTGTTCGCAAGAGTTATAAGTGGTACATAAAACTCTTTTTTCACATTCTGGACATTTCCATGCTCAATGCTTATAATATTTATAAGTTGAAGACCACAAACAAACCACCATATGGTGAATTTTGTTTGTTTGTCATCGGACAAATAATATTCAAGTATACCAAGGAACAACACCTGCAATAGAAAACCGCCCACCAAATTATCAACACCTACCCTCTCGTCTGAAGCCTGGTGATCACTTCCTAATAAAACTGCCTGCTACTGCTTGCAAGAAAAAGGCTCAGAAGAGGTGTTCTGTCTGTGCACATACAAAAAAATGCCCACAACAACGCAGATACACTCGTTTTATGTGTGAACAGTGTAAAACACCACTGTGCATGACACCATGATTCAAAGACTTCCACAAGCTGCAGAACTTCTAGGAACATGTCCAGTGACTCTATATATGTATATATATGATTGAACAATAGTAATAAACAATATTTGGCATTGTAAGTGTTTGTAAATATATTTTGTAAACAAAATAGTGAGAACAAACTTTATGCCGTTCTTGTGTAATAATCAACAAGTAAATATTTGAAAAACAGCACTTATATTGGTCTCACAGGCCATAAAAGTTATTTGAAAAAAAAAAACGATAAGAAAACAACTCCAAAAAAAACAAAATAAAAGATTACCGGCCAACCGGAAGTCAGCGATGTTGCCGTAAGTGGTTCAATTTTGGTCAACTTCAATCCTCTGTATCTCGGTAAGTATTGATCGCAAATTTTTTTTTTTTAGCCTATTAGATTTAGAAAAAAAACTATCACTCCAGGCAACATACTCCACCAATATTCAAAAACCTAAACTTACTCACCATACAAGACATCCATACTTTTTACTGTGCCTATTACATACGTACATAGAACACTCTATGCAAATATTAACCCACCACTCAAACTTCTCCTTACCAATTTTAACAGGACACATGACCATAACACTAGACACAGATCACTCCTCGATGTTCCCAGTGTCCATCTAACACTATGTAAAAACTCAATGCATATAAAAGGCACGAAAATTTGGAATTCATTACCTGTCATTGCCAAAGAAACCCTACCTGTACCCCAATTCAAAACGATGCTAAAAAACCACCTTCTCACCCAAAGCTAATTGCTCCATATCAAACATTCCCAGCAAAGTAGAATAATCACTTAACGTAAAAACCTGACTAATCAATTGAATGTAATGTATGAATGAACGAATGAATGAATGTAAAACCTGTTATGAATAATACATACTTAGCTAATTATTTCCACAACACTTACATTATAATGACCACGTAAACTAACTGCAATGCAATTAATTGTTTTAAATTGTTATCTCACTCAATTAGTTGCATTGCTACAATAAATTGCTACAATTAATTGATATGTTCAACTTATATTCAAACTTTATAACTTAGATATGCAACTTTACTTATTTTATGAATTATCAACCATAACTTTTTATTATTTTATTATTATTATTGCTTTAATTTGTTTAATCTGATTTAACTAATTTTATAATGAAGACAAAAGTACAGAACTATATTTAAAAAATGTCATGTCTAAACTATGTACAAATTTCATAGCTTAAATACTCACCTTTACTCATTGTAAACTATCTACAAAAATTCTTACAATTTAGTTTTAAGTTAATTTTAAGTCTGCCCAAAATGCCCTGCATACTAGGGGCTTTTGGCATGTACACCTCATGTAATCTCAATAACCAAATGTAATTCTTTGTATCATGTCCAAATAAACTATTATTATTATTATTATTTTATTATTATTATTATCATTTCATAACAAAAAATATATATTTTTTTTAAATTCTGCGACCCTGAGAACAAGATTCGGAGAGGCCTTGCAACCCTGAAAGGGTTAAGTGAGACAAAGATGAAAGGGGTAGGAGAGTTTCAGTGGGGAGAAATAAATGGGATTAGGTCAGGGGTTTCAAATAGAGTTAGAGCTAAAGGAGTAGCAGTTGAATAATCAGTTATGGCAGGTAAAGAGGGATTATAAATGTATAAATTCAAGGATTATATGGAGTAAAATAAAGGTTGGATGTGAAAAGTGGGTTATAGTAAGTGTTTATGCACCTGGAGAAGAGAGAAGTGTAGAGGAGAGAGAGAGATTTTGGGAAATGTTGAGTGAGTGCGTGGGGAGTTTTGAACCAAGTGAGAGAGTACTTGTGGTTGGGGATCTTAATGCTAAAGTGGGTAAAAATGTTGTGGAAGTTTGGTAATAAGTAATACATATTTTATGAAAAAGAGGATAAATAAGTATACAAGGTATGATATAGCACATAATGAAAGTAGTTTGTTAGATTATGTATTGGTGGATAAAAGGTTGATGGGTATGCTTCAGGATGTACATGTTTATAGAGGGGCAATGGATATATCGGATCATTATTTAGTTGTAGCTACAGTTAGAGTTAAAGGTAGATGGGACAAAAAGAAAATGGCAACAGCAAGTAAGAGAGAGGTAAAAGTGTATAAACTAAGGGAGGAGGAAGTTAGGGTGAGATATAAGCAACTATTGGCAGAAAGGTGGGCTAGTGCAAGTATGAGTAGGGGGGGGGGGGAAGAGAGTTGGGATAGTTTTAAAAATGCAGTATTAGAATGTGGGGCAGACGTTTGTGGCTATAAGAGGGTGGGTGCAGGAGGAAAGAGTAGTGAGTGGTGTAATGAAGAAGTAAAGGGTGTGATAAAAGAGAAAAAAGTAGCTTATGAGAGGTTTTTACAAAACAGAAGTGTTAATAGAAGAGCAGAGTACAGTGGACTTCCACCTAACGAGTACCCCGGAAATCGTACAATTATGTAAGTATAATATTGTAAGTGCTTGTGAAAGTGTATTTTTAGGGGTCTGAAATAGACTAACCTACGTGACATTATTTCTTAAGGAAGTAAATTTGTTCGGTAATGGCACTTGAGCAGGCTTCTGGAATGAATTTTGCTCGTTAGGCGGGGTCCACTGTATATGGAGAGTAAAAGAAAGGTGAAGAGAGTGGTGAGAGAGTGCAAAAGGAGAGCAGATGAAAGAGTGGGAGAGTCTCTGTCAAGAAATTTTGCTGAAAACACGAAAAAATTTTGGAGTGAGATAAACAAGTTAAGAAAGCCTAGGGTACGAATGGATTTCAGTTAAAAACAGAGTAGGGGAGTTAGTAGATGGGGAGCTGGAGGTATTGGGTAGATGGCGGGAATATTTTGAGGAACTTTTAAATGTCGATGAAAAAAGGGAGGTGGTAATTTCATGTACTGGCCAGGGAGGTATAACATCGTTTAGGAGTGAAGAAGAGCAGGATGTGAGTGTGGGGGAGGTGCGTGAGGCATTACATAGAATGAAAGGGGGTAAAGCAGCTGGAACTGACGGGATGGATCATGACAGAAATGTTAAAAGCAGGGGGGGATATAGTGTTGGAGTGGTTGGTATTTTTGTTTAATAAATGTATGAAAGAGGGAAAGGTACCTAGGGATTGGCAGAGAGCATGTATAGTTCCTTTATATAGAGGGAAGGGGGATAAAAGAGATTGTAAGAATTATAGGGGAAGAAGTTTACTGAATATACCAGGTAAAGTGTATGGCAGGGTTATTATTGAAAGAATTAGAGGTAAGACAGTGAGTAGGATTGCAGATGAGCAAGGAGGCTTTAGAGTGGGTAGGGGATGTGTAGATCAAGTGTTTACATTGAAGCATATATGTGAACAGTAGTATTTAGATAAAGGTAGGGAAGTTTTCATTGCATTTATGTATTTAGAAAAGGCATAGGATAGAGTGGATAGGGGAGCAATGTGGCAAATGTTGCAAGTGTATGGAATAGGTAGTAAGTCACTGAATGCTGTAAAGAGTTTTTATGAGGATAGTGAGGCTCAGGTTAGGGTGTGTAGGAGAGAGGGAGATTACTTCCTGGTAAAAGTAGGTCTTAGACAGGGATGTGTAATGTCATCATGGTTGTTTAATATACAGTCTCTCCTCACTTAACGACGTACTCGTTTACCGACGACTCGGAGTTACGACGGGCTCTCCTACGAGTTTAAAAAAAAAAAAAAAAAAAATTGTATGCCATATGAGAACTTGGGTCACGCATCTCAATCTCCTTCTTACAGCCACTCAGTACACTAGCTTTTAAAGTCTCCAAGACTACATATTTGTACAAATTTTAACTTGATTGTGTACCCCATAGTAAAAGATAGAAGTGCAGCAGCACTTGTATAAGTTCGTAGCTGACATTTAAAGCACTCCAGAGCGATTGTTATTATTACAATAAATAAACCTTTATCTTTATTAATTATTATCATCATCAACATACAGTGGTACCTCGAGTTACGATATTTTTTCGTTCGAGAATGCTGTTTAAGTGCCATTACCAAACGAATTTATCCCCATAAGGAATAATGTAAAATAGACTAGTCCTTTTACACCCCCAAAAATATACTTACAAAAGCATTTAAAAAAATAAACTTACATAAAAGGGCGATTTTGGGGACCATCGTAACTCGAGGTACCACTGTACCTTGTTCACCGAGTTTAATCATTTCTTAATTAAGCTGCTACGAGAGAGACACAATATAAATACACAGACGAACACACCAGCTGATCCCTTTACTGTGAACTTCTTTTGTACTTCTTCCATTTTCCTCTTGTTGTTTTTCCTCTTCCAAGTGCTGCTGCACTTATAACTATCTTGTACTATGGGGTGCACAATAGACATGCAGCAACAATTGGAAGAGAAAAAACAAGAGAAAAATGGATCAGAACAAACCAGCTGATCAGGGATCAGCTGATGTGTTCGTCTGTGTGTTTACATTCTGTCTTTCTCGTGGCAGCTTAAGAAAGAAATTATTATACTCAGTGAACAAGGTATATCAATGGTGATAACAATAATAATAATAAAATACATATAATTAATAATCACTCTGGGGCACTGTAAATGTCATATGTATTTCGTATAGCAAGCCTGTACAAAATACGTATGACACAGGCAGCGGGGCGTCTCGGCGTCAAGTATCTCAGTCGCCTTCTTACAGCCACTCAGTACACTAGCTTTTAAAGTCTCCAAGACTACATATTTGTACAAATTTTAACTTGATTGTGTACCCCATAGTACAAGATAGAAGTGCAGCAGCACTTGTATAAGTTTCGTAGCTGACATTTAAAGCACTCCAGAGTGATTGTTATTATTACAATAAATAAACCTTTATCTTTATTAATTATTATTATTATCATCATCAACATACCTTGTTCACTGAGTTTAATCATTTCTTAATTAAGCTGCTACGAGAGACACAGAATATAAACACACAGATGAACACACCAGCTGATCCCTTTACTGTGAACTTCTTTCATTTTTCTCTTCCAAGTGCTGCTGCACTTATAACTATCTTGTACTATGGGGTGCACAATAGACATGCAGCAACACTTGGAAGATATACCTTTGATATACCTTTGAAGAGTTTCGAGAGTATCTACTCTCTGAGCCCGGCCATGGGCCAGGCTCGTAAAACAAGAGAAAAATGGATCAGAACTATCTTGTACTATGGGGTGCACAATAGACATGCAGCAACACTTGGAAGATATACCTTTGATATACCTTTGAAGAGTTTCGAGAGTATCTACTCTCTGAGCCCGGCCATGGGCCAGGCTCGTAAAACAAGAGAAAAATGGATCAGAACAAACCAGCTGATCAGGGATCAGCTGGTGTGTTCGTCTGTGTTTACATTCTGTCTTTCTCGTGGCAGCTTAAGAAAGAAATTATTATACAGTACTCAGTGAACAACGTATATCGATGGTGATAATAATAATAATAATAATAATAAAATACATATATGGAGAGGTATTGGAGGATGAGCTGGGCTGGGGCTATACGAGAGAGAGGGAGAAAGTGCCAGCAGTCTCAGTAACTCCTGCTTCACCATGACATTGGGACGTGTAAGCTAACGGCACTATAAAATATTGTATAATTATACTATTACTATCAATACAGGTTATCTACTTATCATATTTATTCCAGAATAATATTAGGTATAACATAAATAATGTAGAAGCATGATAAAGACGCCCAAATTAATAAAAACTAACATTATATAGAGAGGTATTGAAGGATGGAGGGCGGAGAGGGATAAAAAAAAAAAAAGTGACCGCGACCATTATAGAAAACGGTACCGCCTGAAGGGTAACTATAGAAGATCACTCTTACCCTATGCAAAGACTGAAAAAAGTGCGATTTTCTCGATTTTGTTTTTGTTTTCAAGTAATCAGCTATGTAAGGGTTTCCTGGAATAACTTGGAAGTAAGTCATTGACCTATTTCATGTTGTATTACCATTAATAATAAACAGATTGAAAGGAACTTCCCAACAAACATAAAACTGAATGTTTTAATTTTGGGTGGTGACACTTTTGAAGTGTCAGTAATGGGTGATTCCTCGATTAGCGACGAAATCGTTTACTGACCGGGTCTTAGGCCCCTATCTCCGTCGTTAAGTGAGGAGAGACTGTATTTATAGATGGGGTTGTAAAAGAAGTAAATGCTAGGGTGTTGGGGAGAGGGGTGGGATTAAATTATGGGGAATTAAATGCACATTGGGAGTTGACACAGTTACTTTTTGCTGATGATACTGTGCTTATGGGAGATTCTAAAGAAAAGTTGCAAAGGTTACTGGACGAGTTTGGGAGGGTGTGTAAAGGTAGAAAGTTGAAAGTGAACATAGATAAGAGTAAGGTGATGAGGGTATCAAACGATTTAAATAAAGAAAAATTGGATATCACATTGGAGAGAGGGATTATGGAAGAAGTGAATGTTTTCAGATATTTGGGAGTTGACCTGTCAGCAGATGGGTTTATGAAAGATGAGGTTAACCATAGAATTGATGAAGGAAAAAAGGTGAGTGGTGCGTTGACTTATCTGTGGAGACAAAAAACGTTATCCATTGAGGCAAAGGGAATGTACGAAAGTATAGTGGTACCAACACTCTTATAGGGTGTGAAGCATGGGTTGCAAATGCTGCAGCGAGGAGGCAGCTGCAGGCAGTGGAGATGTCCTGTCTAAGGGCAATGTGTGGTGTAAATGTTATGCAGAAAATTCGGAGTGTGGAAATTAGGAGGAGGTGTGGAGTTACTAAAAGTATTTGTCAGAGGGCTGAAGAGGGGTTGTTGAGGTGGTTTGGTCATTTAGAGAGAATGGATCAAAGTAGAATGACTTGGAGAGCGTATAAATCTGTAGGGGAAGGAAGGCGGGGTAGGGGTCGTCCTTGAAAAGGTTGGAGGGAGGGGGTAAAGGAGGTTTTGTGGACGAGGGGCTTGGACTTCCAGCAAGCATGTGTGAGCGTGTTAGATAGGAGTGAATGGAGACGAATGGTTTTTGGGACCTGACGAGCTGTTGGAGTGTGAGCAGGGTAATATTTTGTGAAGGGATTCAGGGAAACCAGTTAATTGATTTAGTTGGACTTGAGTCCTGGAAATGGGAAGTACAATGCCTGCACTTTAAAGGAGGGGTCTGGGATAGTTACAGTTGGGAGGGACTTATTCTCAGCTGTCGTATCTAAGCGCCTCTGCAAAGACAGTGATTATGTATGAGTGAGGTGAATGTGTTGAGTGATGAAAGTATTTTCTTTCTTTTTGGGTCACCCTGCCTCGGTGGGAGACGGCCGACTTGTTGAAAAAAAAAATTATTATTATCATTATTAACCCTTTAACTGTCCAAACGTAGATATACGTTTGTACGCGTACTGCTCCGAACGTAGATCTATGTTTTATTTTTCATTCCTTCAAATTTAGTGCAATAGGCCTGAGTCGCCTAGACATGAGAGAATGGGTCTGCGCCCTCAGTGTGCGCAGTATTAAAAAAATCTGGGACCACTTAGTACCTTGGGGGAGCACTAGTTCAATTGAGTGCCAGCTAGAGCAAATAATGTGGCAAACACCATGCTTTCAATGATGTCATGTCGCATTAACACTCCCCTTGTAAGAACAAAGTAAAAATAGGTTCGATAAATACATGAGTGGTTGTGGGTGGGTATGAGTTGGACCTGACTAGCTTGTGCTACTAGGTCTGATGCTGTGCTCCTTCCTTCAGAGGATGTGACCTGACTAGGTGGGTCATTGGTCTAAGCTGGGGGGTGACATGGACCTGCCTTGCATGGGCCAGTAGGCCTTCTGCAGTGTTCCTTCTTTTTTATGTTCTTATATATTCGGCAGGCTGGCTTTGGCTGTCTCTGGCTGTCTCTGTGTCTATATCTGTCTATATCTATCTGTCCTATATCTCTGTATCTGTCTATATCTATCTGTCCTATATCTCTGTATCTGTCTATATCTCTGTCTATCTATATATATCTGTAATATCTCTCTCTCTGTCTCTCTCTCACATGTACACATAAGTACAGTTATTATACATAGTGTAAATTGCCTAGGATAACCCAAAAATTCCAGGCAAAGTGCTATACAATGTTTGTAGATATAAGACATAATACCATGACTGGCAAGTAATGCGCATTGTCACTTCTGCATTGTGTATAATACCTGTTGGCTTACGAGCCACACTCAGACTGAGACAAGCAGACGGAAAGACACACACACACAGGCAAACGGAAAGACACACACACACAGGCAGACGGAAAGACACACACACAGGCAGACGGAAAGACACACACACACAGGCAGACGGAAAGACACACACACACACAGGCAGACGGAAAGACAGATAAGCAGAGCTAGACAGACAGACAGATAGACAGTGGAAACACAGAGAGGGTTCCCTGCTCCCATTCATCAATGTCATTGGGCTGTCAGTGTTATCTGACACTTGTCATAACACCATTCTTCAAGGAGTTTCATATACTCCAGGCACACACAGGCAGACAGAAAGACAGATAAGCAGAGCTAGACAGAGACATAGACAGATAGATAGACAGATACACAGATACAGTGGACCCCCGGTTAACGGCCGGCTCCAAACACTAACATTTATGTAAGTGTATTTTTTTAAGTGCTTTTGTAAGTGTATGTTTTGGGGGTCCAAAAAGACTACTCTAATTTACATTATTCCTTAAGTTATTAAATTCGTTCGGTAACAGCACTTGAACAGCATTCTGGAACGAATTATGGCCGTTAACCGGGGGTCCACTGTATATAGACAGATAGATAGATAGACAGATAGATATACAGACAGATAGATATACAGACAGATAGATAGACAGACAGATAAATAGACAGACAGATAGATAGGCAGACAGATAGATAGATAGACAGATAGATAGATAGACAGATAGATACAGACAGTGAAAACAAAGCAAGGGTTCCTTGCACACATTCATTCATCAATGTCACTGCCTTATCAGTAGTTATCTGACAATTGTTAACACACCATTCTTCAAGGAGTTTCATATATAATCCAGGATGTCTAAAACATTGCTGGGACCTATAAATACTTCGTATATATTTATAGACAATAGTAAATGACCATGTCAGGTGAAATTGTTCCAGTGTGACTATTTGAGTACTATTTCAGTACCTAATATTAGTGTTAGAACAAAGATTGGCTATGAAATCACAAGAACTATTATAAATTGTAATTACCAGAACATAAAAATTGTATAAATTAAAATAAAAACTAGAAAAAAAAGTATATCGGCAAGACTTCTGCAAGCGGCAGGACTTGATGTTGCCGTCAGGTGAGCATCCAGCACCAACTTGTTGGGCTTATATCTCGGTAAGTACTGGCCCTAAAAATTTTTTTTTAGCCTATCCTGTTTATAAAAATGCACTCTTCATTTAAAAAAAAAAAAAAGATTTTTTTTTTCAAAATATTCGGAGCAGTGCGCAAGTGAACGTAGATCTACGTGTGGACAGTTAAAGGGTTAATGTGGCATCCTCAAGACTAATAAGACACTCTTAGTGATTTTAATGTGTACCTGCACTGTGTAACTTTATTTAGGTACAGATACACATAACACTTGAAATTTTGGAAAGTTTCCAGACATAATCTAGACGTGGTGCTCACAGAGCTCACAGAGAATGTAAACAAACTGGGTGGGGCGTGGTGACCGTATTAGAAAGTCAGGTGGGGAAAGCCGTACAGTGAGTTTTGGTCATAATTTGAAATGTCCGTATTAGTGGAATGCCATAAGGCGAAATGCTGTAAAGCGGGGCCCTACTGTAGATTATACAGGAGCTATATAATAATATATATACTCCTGTAATATTGTAAATAAATAATAATCAACAGTTACAATGGAATGAACATATGATAAAGAACAGTATACACAGGAATAAAGAAAAATAGATTTTAATCCTTATATTTCATTTACCCATCTATTACCGGTAAAGTCACATGTACAGTTGAAAATATACATTAAAGTATAATTTTAGTTTAGTACCTATTTTCGGAAAAATAGATGATTATTCAAAATTAAAAAATTAAAAAAGTTAAATCTACAAGCATATCCCAGATTTACGACTCAAAGCACTCCTAAAATTAGGAGGGAAGTTGAAAAAACACAAGCCTATTTAATTATAACATTTTTCAATATGTAAACCCCTATTATGTCATATTCTATTATTTTTACTATGAAATCAATGCAGAACCATCAAATAACATATTACTAGTCATTTAAACTATGAAAAATATTAAAATTAAGTTATTTAATGATCTAATATATATTATTATTAGTTATGATTCCAGTTGCCAGAGCATTATAATATGGATCACTAAAAGTTACAGTCTGAGTCATCAGGGTATTACAGCTAGGAGAGCATTAACAAACTTTATAAATGATAGTCAAAATTTTATCAAAAATAAAAACACTACATGTAGTACATATCATTTACCCACAGTTTCTTCACCACATACTTTTGGATGTTGGTTGGCAGCAAAATTACTACAGGAATGTGGTACATTAGGTAGCTTAATGATGGTAAGAATCAATATACTGGATCATTAGCAAATTTCAGAGCAAGTTTAAATCTGAGTACCAAGTCTGAAAATTTAAAGTTGAGGTTGAAACATGAGTGTTAAGGTAGGTAAGACACACATGCAACAGTTAGGCAACTTTATTCTGAAACGTTTCGCCTACATGGTAGGCTTATTCAGTTGAGTACAGAAAGTAGGCAGGAGCAGTAGAGATGTGAAGACAATGTAATCAGTCCAACACCCTTGATTTGAGGTTGTCAGTCCCTCAGCCTGGAGAAGATTTCTGTTCCATAGTGTGAAACAATATGAAAACACCTTGGACAACTTTTTCAAGTGAGAATGGTTGGATCTGAGAGGGACGTGACCTCTCAGTGATTACATTCTTTCTTCTACTACTCTGCACCTCTCCTTCCGACAGTACATATATAAGTCTCCACACTGTCGCTTGATCTTCATATTGTTTCAGGCTATGGAACAGAAATCTTCCCCAGGCTGAGGGATTGACAACCTCAAATCAAGGGTGATGGACTGATTACATCGTCTTCACATCTCTACTGCTCCTGCCTACTTTCCTTACTCGACTAAAGAAGCCTACTGTGTAGGCGAAACATTTCGGAATAAAGTTGCTTAACTGTTGCATACGTGTCTTACCTACCAACCTGTCAGTGTATACCATTTTGATATTCATGTGTGTTAAGTTTATGTTACTGTATGTCAGGAAGTTTGAGGTACTTTACAGTACATTATACTATAAAAACTAGAAACATTTAAAAGACAAAATGTGTAACATAATGTATGTAAATCTTTTATCTGAAAAGATAAAGATAAATATTGGAATGCGTGTTGAATAGGGTTGAATGACCCACACTTTCTGTGACTGCTGAATGACCCACACTTTCTGTGACTGCTTAATGACCCACACTTTCTGTGACTGCTGAATGACCCACACTTTCTGTGACTGCTGAATGACCCACACTTTCTGTGACTGCTGAATGACCCACACTTTCTGTGACTGCTGAATGACCCACACTTTCTGTGACTGCTGAATGACCCACACTTTCTGTGACTGCTGAATGACCCACACTTTCTGTGATTACTGAATGACCCATACTTTCTGTGACTGTTGAATGACCCACACTTTCTGTGACTGTTGAATGACCCACACTTTCTGTGATTACTGAATGACCCACACTTTCTGTGTCGGTCATTATGAAATCCACATGGCATACTGCAATAATTATAATTAATTACCCAGTGTTGATTATAATCAAAGAAAGTGCTAAACTACTCAGTGTTGAATGAGGCAGACTTTGTGATCATAGTTATAACTACATTACCCATTGCATATTACTGTTGACCTTAGTTACTAAGTGACTGTAGTACCAAAAAAAAAAAAAAAAAAAATAAAGATGCTCATGGAGAAGGAGCATTCCAAATATGGAGAGACATTCAATTAACTAGTACTACAATGATAAACTCAAAGTTGTATGACAAACTACTACAGTCCTTGTCATTAAGTACAATAGGTGGAAGGCATCTGATTTATCAATTTAATGTCCAAAGCAATACCCTACCCTGGTGGTACATTTGTTGACAAGACCAAGTTGTACTGGCCTGGCAACTTGAAGTAGGATATCTTGGGATTTGCTATAGCTACTGGCTGCATCCTAAGAGCCTTCTGGGCTTGTGTGTGGATGGTTTTGTGCCCATGGTCCCCCCTGCACTGTGTGGTCTTGAGAACCAAGTTTGTCGGACAATTTTGGCTATTAATGAATTAATAGGCCATCAAACAAAGGAGACAGTAAAAGCCACTGTTGCATGTGAGCATCTAGTGAGAACCTAGCTGCATCAGATCCTCAGGGACAATGTTCATGACATGCCCACATCAAAAGCAAATCCAAGAAAGCCTACAAAAACTTCCCCACTAACATTAACTGTAATAACATAACTAGAATTGGTTTATCATTTGCCTGAATCTTTTGTTCAGTGTAAAGTTTTTACACAAAAGAATGTTTGCCACACTGCAAAGTCTGTTGTTCAGGGGCTTTGTGACTGTGAGGTGCCCTCCTTCGATGACTGACCAGGAAACTCCCCAGACTTAAACTACATTGAGAACCTTTGGTCTGAGATAGAGATCTACTAGGTAAGAGATATCAGTCCATTCCCAAGGTTTAAGGACACCATTCATTAGTCATGGGGGAATTTATTTCATGAAACCCTGAAGAACGTGTGTTAATCACTTCCTACACGAATGAAGATGTCATAAAGTGCAAGGGATGACCTATTTTGTGGTGGTTACTTTAGAGGGGGCCAGTGTACTTTAATGATAAGCACAGTACAGTGACAAACTCAAGATGGAGCAGAATTACCCAGTTACAGGTTTGCAATCACAGATTGCCTTAGCAAGTATCCACAAGCATCATCATAAAGTGTATGACATTTTCAAAATCACTTATATTAAAACAACAGATGTTAA
Organism: Cherax destructor; assembly: GCA_009830355.1. Classification (NCBI taxonomy): domain Eukaryota; kingdom Metazoa; phylum Arthropoda; class Malacostraca; order Decapoda; family Parastacidae; genus Cherax; species Cherax destructor. The sequence goes on from WNWK01019541.1 coordinate 20,949, forward strand.
AGTGAAAAGATTAGAAATACCTTAGAGAAGAAATAGAGCAGGAATGAAAGATGTTATTTTATGAGTGAGTCTGTATCTGATCATTAACTGCATGTGTCTGAAAGAAGTGTTGAGTTTGAGCAAAAGTTTTATGTGAGAGATAAAATAACAGAACACGATTCTTTGTTCTTTCCAATGGGCCAAAACCTGCATTACAATATATTTCTCTATGATAATAAACACTACCAGTAATTACTTCAAAATAGCATGTGAAATTCCATTTTATTTTGTCAAAATTTACGCTTAAGCAAAAGATGGAAAAGTATTATGCATTTTTTATATCACCTCTTGATATTAATTATTTCTTGGTTAGTTACACGTTGAGTTATGTAAACTTCATCTTTTGATGTATTATTTCTTTTGAATTCTCCTCTCCTAATGTAAGAGAATAACCATGAAGAGAAACCTACACTTGAGCCATTTTTCCATATTTTACAATGTCTGGAGTGTAACACCATAAAATAAATTACAGTGGACCCTCAGTTTTTGTACAGCTCCCAACTCCTCAGTTTTCGTACAGCTCCCAACTCGAACAATTATGTAAGTGTATTTTTGTAAGTGCTTTTGTAAGTGTATTTTTGTAAGTGCTTTTGTAAGTGTATTTTTGGGGGTCTGAAACGACTAATCTAATTTACATTCGTCCTAATGGGAACAAATTTGTTCGGTAATGGCACTCAAAAGCATTCTGGAAAGAATTATCAACGAAAACCGAGGGTCCACTGTAATATAAAAGAACACAAAATTATAAAAATACAGTGGACCCCCGATTAACGGCCATAATTCGTTCAAGAATGCTGTTCGAGTGCCGTTACTGAACGAATTTGTTCCCATAAGAAATAATGTAAATTAGATTAGTCTTTTTAGACCCCCAAAATACACTTACAAAAATACACTTACATAATTGTTCGAGTTTGGAGCAGTACGTAAACCAGGGGTCCACTGTAGCTTCAAATGAGTTTTTATACAACACTTGTGTATTATATTAAGGAAATGTTTCACCACAAGTAGCTTCTTCAGTCCAATTAGGACTGAAGAAGCCACTTGTGGCAAGAAGTTTCCTTTAATTACATCTCTATTAAAATAACTTATAAACAATAATTATTAAATCAAACAGGTACTACTGCCATACAAAATCCTTACATACACTAATGTAGTTTTATTGTGTATTAGAAACTTTGGGACAAATGTACAAAAAAGGAATAATTATAAGATTATCCAATTACAAAGTTGACAATCGCTACCCTAGCTGGAACTCATCAAGGAGAAGTTCATGACGCAGTAAACCTGTGAGGATGAACTCTGTCCCTAGAATAGGGATCCCCAAATGCTTGAAGGAAGTCCACTGGCGTTCGTCTTCTGTGCAGGAAACTATTCTCACCTGCGGTGCATATTTCTTTGGAGGCATATCCAAGTACTCACCACCAGAGCATTCAATGATTTCTGAAGATGAAAAGTAATTTACCCTCAGCATCTGGTGTGATTATGTGTAACCAAATAACTGACAACTCATCCATACATTACAATTTAAAAGATAAGAGACAAAGGTGGGTCACTAAACTAGAAGAACTTTGCATATTTTTATTACAGCCATGTGATTCATGACTTAAGTAAAATTATTCTTTCATAGATTTGATAGTGGTAACCTTTTGAGGGTCCGCGCTGTAGTTCTACGGCTTTGAAGCCAGGGTCAGTGCCTTAGTTCTAATCCATGAGCTCAGCTCACTCAGATAAGCTGTGAGCAGTAAATTTGGGCCTAGATATGAGAGAATGCATCTTATGTGGTAAGTGTGCACCATGTAAAACAAATCCTGCAGCACGCAGTGCATAATGAGAAAAAAACTGCGAACGTGTTTTTGGATTAAAACAGCGACTTTGCGGTGTATTTTCGTATGGTTTTTACGGTTGTATTCACAGTTTCTTGGTCTCATTTGATAGAATGGAAGACTTATTACAGAAATAGAGATGATTTTGATTTGTTTTTGGTACTGAAAATAGCTTGAAATTGAACTCAAAGTAGCGGAAATGTTTGATTTTTGCCAATGTTTAAGAGTAAACAAATGACGTCATGCATCCAATACATGTCAACTGGTGGGTCTAATAAATGTTCACGAATGCGCTGATATTATTTATACAATTATTACAATATTGCATAACAGAAAATCTTCTATTTTTGGTGTGAATAAAAATTCTTTATGTGAATAAAAAATAAAAATGGAATTCAAATGTAAACCCTGGAAACATAACTAATAAACAGAAGACATGTTATTTTAGTGCCAGGAATGCCTGCATTGTTTATTCTGAACCCTATTTTGAAATTGGAATATTTTGAACTTTGTGTGAAATTGGCCAAATTACCAATTTCTGATCACTTTATTTGTTAGTTGAAATAGTTGACTTGGCAGTATCTTGTGCTCAATCAATAAAATAGAAGTGATACTAGCAAAGTAGCTAACAACTTTGTTGACTGGAATAATGTAATTGGCCTAAAATAGGAGTCAAAGTGGGCAAAATTGCCGATGAGTAAATATTGCTGATGCAGTAAAATTCCCAAGTGTAATTTCATCAATTTTCCAACAAATTTTATACTTTTTGTTTTATTACCTTCAGAAAAAGGTTCTCTACCATTTCACAAGAAAAAAAAAACAATTTTTGTTTGAAAATTCTTGGACCATGTGGGCAAGTTAGTTTCAGATCGGGGGTCTGGACCCTGAAAGGGTTAATATTAATACTGTATATCTAACATGTCCTAGGTAGTAGGTTGGTAGACAGCAACCACCCAGGGAGGTACTACCGTCTTGCCAAATGAGTGTAAAACGGAAGCCTGTAATTGTTTTACATGATGGTAGGATTGCTGGTGTCTTTTTTCTGTCTCATAAACATGCAAGATTTCAGGCATGTCTTGTTACTTCTACTTACACTTAGGTCACATTACACATTCATGTACAAGCATATATATACACACCCCTCTGGGTTTTCTTCTATTTTCTTACTAGTTCTTGTTCTTATTTCCTCTTATCTCCATGGGGAAGTGGAACAGAATTCTTCCTCCGTAAGCCATGCGTGTCGTAAGAGGCGACTAACATGCTGGGAGCAAGGGGCTAGTAACCCCTTCTCCTGTATATATTACTAAATGTAAAATGGGAAACTTTCGTTTTTCATTTTGGGCCACCCCACTTCGGTGGGAAACGGCCGACGTGTTGAAAGAAGAAAGATCTAACATGTGTACACATTTACCCCCACACACACAAAACCAGAAAATAAAACAAGCTAGAAATGAATATACAAAGGTAGAGAGGAAGATTGAAGTTTTGAAACAGATAGTGGACAAGAGCAAGATACAATTAATACAATACTTGGCATTTTATTTAGGATTGTAAAAAAATACACTACAATAAGTGTAAAATAAAGAAAAACAGAGAACTGAGGATGACAAAATTACCAAATAGGAGAAAGAAATGTTTGACTGAGATGCTTTTAAAATGCATTTAAAAAAAAAGTTGAATGCTGTTGTTTTAATTCCCAGTCAAATGAAATGGTTAACACTGAATCTTTTCTCTGTAAGCCATGCGTGTTGTAAAAGTCAACTAAAATGCCGGGAGGAATGGGCAAGTAAGCCTTTTTCCCGTATAGCCTACTAAAAAGAAAAAGAAGAAAACCGTCAAAGTGGGATGTTTGAATGTGTATGGATGTAGTGCAAATGATAAGAGATGATTGTGGATGTTATGAATGCAAAGAAGCTGGATGTCCTGGCTCTAAGTAAAACAAAGCTGAAGGGGGTAGGAGAGTTTCAGTGGGGAGAAATAAATGGGATTAGGTCAGGGGTTTCTAAAAGAGTTAGAGTTAAGGAAGGAGTAGCAATAATGTTGAAGGATAAGTTATGGCAGGAAAAGAAGGAACATAAATGTATAAATTCAAGGATTATGAGGAGTAAAATAAGAGTTGGATGTGAAAAGTGGGTTATAGTAAGTGTTCATGTACCTGGAGAAGAGAGAAGTGTAGAGGAGAGAGAGAGATTTTGGGAAATGTTGAGTGAGTGCGTGGGAAGTTTTGAACCAAGTGAGAGAGTACTTGTGGTTGGGGATCTCAATGCTAAAGTGGGTAAAAATGTTGTAGAGGGAGTAGTAGGTAAATTTGGTATGCCAGGGGTAAATGAAAATGGGGAGCCTTTAAATGAACTATGTGTAGAAAAAAAAGAGGATAAGTATACAAGATATGACATAGCATGTAATGAAAATAGTTTGTTAGATAATGTATTGGTGGATAAAAGATTGATGGGTAGGCTTAAGGATGTACATGTTTATAGAGGGGCAACGGATATATCGGATCATTATCTAGTTGTGGTTAGTGTTAGAGTAAGAGGTAGATGAGACAAAAGGAAAATGGCAACAGTAAGAGAGAGGTGAAAGTTTATAAACAAAGGGAGGAGGAAGTTAGGGTGAGATATAAGCAACTATTGGCAGAAAAGTGGACTAGTGCAAGTATGGGTAGTGGGGAAGAAGGGGAGTTGAAGAGGGATGGGATAGTTTTAAAAATGCAGTAGTATTAGAATGTGGGGCAGTAGTTTGTGGCTATAGGAGGGTGGGGTGCAGGAGGAAAGAGGAGTGATTGGTGGAATGATGAAGTAAAGGGTGAAATAAAAGAGAAAAAGGTAGCTTATGAGAGGTTTTTACAAAGCAGAAAGTGATGACAGAGTGCAAAAAGAGAGCAAATGATAGAGTGGGAGAAGCACTGTCAAGAAATTTTGCTGAGAATAAGAAAATTTTTTGGAGCGAGATAAACAAGAAAGCCTAGGGAACAAATGGATTTGTCAGTAGGGGAGTTAGTAGATGGAGGGTGTATTGGGTAAATGGCGGGAATATTTTGAGGACCTTTTAAATGTCGATGAAGAAAGGGAGGCAGTAATTTCATGCACTGGCCAGGGAGGTATGACATCTTTTAGGAGAAAAGAAGAGCAGGATGTGAGTGTGGGGGAGGTGCATGAGGCATTACGTAGAATAAAAGGGGGTAAAGCAGCTGGAACAGACTGGATCATGACAGAAATGTTAAAAGCAGGGGGAGATATACTGTTGGAGTGGTTGGTATTTTTGTTTAATGTCTGAAAGCGGGAAAGGTACTTAGGGATTGGAAGAGAGCGTATATAATTCCTTTATATAAAGTGACAGTTTGGAGGGACTAATTCTAAACTGTAGTATCTGAGCGCCTCTGCAAAGACAGTGATTATGTATGAGTGAGGTGAAAGTGTTGAATGATGATGAAAGTATTTTCTTTTTGGGGATTTTCTTTCTTTTTGGGTCACCCTACCTCGGTGGGAGACGGACGACTTGTTGAAAAAAAAAAAAAGGGAAGGGGGACAAAAAAAAAAAGTGTATGAAAATTATAGGAAATTAAGTTTACCGAGTATACCAGGTAAAGTGTATGGTAGGGTTATTATTGAAAGAATTAGAGGTAAGACAGAGAGCACGATTACAGATGACCAAGGAGGCTTTAGAATAAGTAGGGGATGTGTAGATCAGGTGTTTACATTGAAGCATATATGTAAACAGTATTTAGATAAAGGTAGGGAAATTTTCACTGCATTTATGGATTTAGAAAAGGCATATGATAGTGGATAGGGGAGCAATGTGGCACATGTTGCAAGTGTATGGAATAGGTAGTAAGTTACTAAATGCTGTAAAGAGTTTTTATGAAGATAGTAAGGCTCAGGTTAGGGTGTGTAGGAGAGAGGGAGAATTCTTCCCAGTAAAAGTAGGTCTTAGACAGGGATGTGTAATGTCACCATGGTTGTTTAACATATTTATAGATGGGGTTGTAAAAGAAGTAAATGCTAGGGTGTTGGAGAAATACAAAATGGGAGTTGACACAGTTACTTTTTGCTGATGATACTGTGCTTTTGGGGGATTCTAAAGAAAAGTTGCAAAGGTTAGTAGGTGAGTTTGGAAGTTTGTGTAAAGGTAGAAAATTGAAAGTGAACATAGATACGAGTAAGGTGATGAGGGTATCAAACAATTTATATAAAGAAAAATTGGATATCACATTGGAGGGAGGGAGTATGGAAGAAGTGAATGTTTTCAGATATTTGGGAGTTGACTTGTCAGCGGATGGGTTCATGAAGGATGAGGTTAACCATAGAATTGATGAAGGAAAAAAGTTGAGTGGTGTGTTGCGGTATGTGTGGAGATAAAGAACGTTATCCATGGAGGCTAAGAAGGGAATGTACGAGAGTATAGTGGTACCAACACTCTTATATAGGTGTGAAGCATGGGTTGTAAATGCTGCAGCGAGGAGGCTGCTGGAGAATGTGGAGATGTGTCTAAGGGCACTGTTGGTGTAAATATTATGCAGAGAATTCGTAGTGTGGAAATTAGGAGGAGGTGTGGAGTTACTAAAAGTATTAGTCAGAGGGCTGAAGAGGGGCTGTTGAGGTGGTTTGGTCATTTAGAGAGAATGGAACAAAGAATGACTTGGAGAGCATATAAATCTGTAGGGGAAGGAAGGCGGGGTAGGGGTTGTCCCCGAAAAGGTTGAAGGGAGGGGGTAAGGAGGTTTTGTGGGCGAGGGGCTTGGACTTCCAGCAAGTGTGTGTGGGCGTGTTAGATAGGAGTGAATGGAGATGAATGGTTTTTGGGACCTGACGAGCTGTTGGAGTCTGAGCAAGGTAATATTTTGTGAAGGGATTCAGGGAAACTGGTTAGCCGGACTTGAGTCCTGGAAATGGGAATTACAATGGCTGCACTTTAACCCTTTCATTGTCGGTGCCGTATAGGTACGGCTTACAAGCCAGTGTTGGTGTATTAGTACGCCAAAATTCTAGTGGCTTCAAATCTAGTGGGAGAAAGCTGGTAGACATACATGTGAGAGAATAGGTCTGCGTGGTCAGTGTGTGCAATAGGAAAAAAATTCTGCAGGATGCAATGCATGAGAAAAAAAAACTCCGACTGTGTTTTTGGATTAAAATGCTGACTTTGAGGTGTATGTTCATATGGTTTTATGGTTGTATTCTTGTTTTGTTGGTCTCGTTTGATAGATTGGAAGATATATTACAAAAATAGAGATGATTATGATTGGTTTCATGATGAAAAGTACAGCGGTACCCCGAGTTTCGTACTGCTCCCAACTCGAACAATTATGTAATTGTATTATTGTAAGTGTATTTTTAGGGTCTGAAACGGACTAATCTAAGTTACATTATTCTTCATGGGAACAAATTCGATTGGTAACGGCACTCGAACAGCCTTCTGAAACGAATAACGTACGAAACTCGGGGTACCACTGTACCTTGAAATTGAGGTAAAAGTAGCGGAAATGTTCAATTTTTGCTGATGTTCAAGAGTAAACAAATGACATCACCGTCCAATACGTGTCCAACTGGCCAGTCTAATACGCAGTCACGAATGGGTTGACTTTATTTATACAATTATTACAATAATGCAGTAGTCTGCTTAACAGTAAATCTTCTATTTTTTGTGTGAATAAGAATTCAAAATGGAAAGCAAGAGTAATATAAGATGGGCCTGTAGACGTGACTAATGAACAGAGGAAATGTTTTTTTAGTGCCAGGAATGTCTGTACTGTTTATTCTGGATCCTATTTTGAAATTGGCATCTTTTGAAATTTGTGTGAAATTGGCCAAATTGCCATTTTCTGACCACTTTATTGGGTAGATGAAATCAGTAAATGGGCGGTTTCTTGTACTCAATCGATAGAACAAATGGAGTTCTAGGAAAATAGCTATGAGTTTTGTTGACTGGAACAATGGAATTGGCCGAAAATAGGGCTCAAAGTGGGCTTAATTGCTGATGCGTATATATCTCTGAGACCGCTAACTTCGCGAGTGTAATTCCGTACGTTTTCCATCAAATTTCGTCCTTTTGGTGTCATTACCATTGGGAAATGATTCTCTATCATTTTATAAGATTTTTTTTTTTAATTTTTCGACACTGAGAGGAAGTTTGTGAGCAGGGATCTCGACAGTGAAAGGGTTAAAGGAGGGTTTTGGCGTATCTGAACGGCTCTGCAAAGACAGTGATTATGCATGGATGAAAGTTTTTTCTTTCTTTTTGGGTCACCTTGCCTCGGTGGGAAACGGCCGACATGTTAAAAAATAAAACACTGAAATATCTGAAGAGGAGGAAACAAGCTACTACTGGATGTAAACAGAAAAAGACAATGGGATCAGACTGGATAGCACCATGGGGTCTTACAGGAATGAGCATATGAACTAAATTAACAGTATCCATTGTTATAGAGATATTTTAGTGATTCTGTTAGCTAAGAAATCACTACACTATTCACTCTAAGAATATTAAATGATAGTTGCCCTTGTGACTTTTTTTGTAATGCTCTGTCTAGCAAACTGGTGTCATTGTATCCTATATCATATCTCATATACTTATTGATCCTCCTTATTCTTAAAATAAGTACTGCTTATTACCAAACCTCTTTTCAAAGAAAATTCAATTAGTTCCATCCTCTCCCCCTCCTCTATTAGCACAAATCCCTGGTGCCCCAAACTTGCCTAATATGTCATGTACATCAATCTCTCCCACTTCAACATTTAGACCTCTAATATCAGTTTTCTCTTGGTACAGATGCATAAATACTTATTATAACCTACTTTTCACATACCACCCTTATTCTAATACACATAAGTCTTGAATTTAAACACTTAAACCTCCCTCTTTTCTTTCCATAATTGATCACTTAATATTTCCAGTACTCCCTCTTCAATTTCAATTCTCTCAGAGATACCCAATTTAACCCCATATATTCCTCCCCACTGTATAGTGCTAGAACAACCAGCTTCCTTCTTAATCAAAACAAGGCTTATGGATGGTACATAGCAAGAAGAAGGCCGACAGTTTTGAAGATTTTTTTCTTTCAACAGTTTCATTTAATTTATCATCTTAAGTAAAAGTCGTCGTCTTTATTTTTCATGCTTATATTAACTTATACAGCCTCTCCTCACTTAGCGACATACTCGTTTACCGACGACTCGGAGTTATGACGAGCTTACCGATGACTCGGAGTTATAACGAGCTCTCCGACGAGTCGGCATTATATGCTATACGAGAACTTGGGTCATGGAAACGGGAAGTGCAGCGTCTCAGCATCAAGCATCTCGAGAATTTCCTTCCTACAGCCACTCAAGTACACCAGCTTTCACAGTCTCCAAGACTACATATTTTACCTATAAATTTGTACTTTATTGTGCACCCATAGTGCAAGATAGAGTTAGAAGTGCAGCAGCACTTAGAAGAGGAAAGTGCTGTGTTCGTCTGTTTACATTCTCTGTGTATCGTGGCAGCTTAAGATATGATTAAACTCAGCGAACAAGTTATGTTGATGCTAATAAAGAAAGTAGAAAGTGAACAAAGATAAGAATAAGGTGATGAGAGTATCAAACAATTTAGATAAAGAAAAATTGGATATCACAATGGAGAGAGGGAGTATGGAAGAAATGAATGTTTTCAGATATTTGGGAGTTGACTTGTCAGCGGATGGGTTTATGAAGGATGAGGTTAACCATAGAATTGATGAAGAAAAAAAAGGTGAGTGGTGCGTTGAGGTATCTGTGGAGACAAAAAACGTTATCCATGGAAGCAAAGAAGGGAATGTACGAAAGTATAGTGTTACCAACACTCTTATATGGGTGTGAAGCTTGGGTTGTGAACGCTGCAGAGAGGAGGCGGCTGGAGACAGTTGAGATGTCCTGTCTAAGGGCAATGTGTGGTGCAAATATTATGCAGGGAATTCAGAGTGTGGAAATTAGGAGGAGGTGTGGAGTTACTAAAAGTATTAGTCAGAGGGCTGAAGAGGGGTTGTTGAGGTGGTTTGGTCATTTGGAGAGACTGGATCAAAGTAGAATGACTTGGAAAGCGTATAAATCTGTAAGGGAAAAAAGGCGGGGTAGGGGTTGTCCTCAAAAAGGCTGGAGGGAGGGGGTAAAGGAGGTTTTGTGGGCGAGGGGCTTGGACTTCCAGCAAGCGTGTGTAAGCGAGTTAGATAGAAGTGAATGGAGACGAATGGTTTTGGGACCTGATAAGCTGTTGGAGTGTGAGCAGGGTAATATTTTGTGAAGGGATTCAGGGAAACCGGTTAGCCAGACTTGAGTCCTGGAAATGGGAAGTACAATGCCTGCACTTTAAAGGAGGGGTTTGGGATATTGCCAGTTTAGAGGGACTTCTAAACTGTCGTATCTGAGCGCCTCTGCAAAGACAGTGAATATGTATGAGTGAGGTGAAAGTGTTCAATGATGATGAAAGTATTTTCTTTCTTTCTTTTTGGGGATTTTCGTTCTTTTTGGGTCACCCTGCCTCGGTGGGAGATGGCTGAAGTGTTGAAAAAAAAATAATAGTAATAATAATAATAATAATAATAATAATAATAATCATAATCGCTCTGGAGTGCTTTAACCCTTAAACTGTCCAAACATAGATCTACGTTCACTCGCGTAGCGCTCAGAACGTAGATCTACGTTTTAATTTTTCTGCCTCCAAATTTGGCATGATTGGCGCACACTCGGTGTGAGCAGTATTAAAAAAATCTGGGATCACGTAGTACCTTGTGGGAGCACCAGTTCGATTGAGCGCCAGCTAGAGCAAATAGTATGGCAAACACAAGGGATTAACTGATGTCATGTCGTATTAACACTCCCTTTTTAAGAGGAAAGTGATGGATGTGGCCACAAGTGGTCGAGGAAATATCAACAACCTTGATAATAACCCATGTGTAACATTTGTGCAACATCCTTTCATTTTTTATACCAATGGTAGTGTCATCCTGCCAGAATGTCCTATAACCTATGCCCTAAGTAAAGAGAAACAATTTTGGAACATGTGTAATACGTATTCGGCAGGCTGGCCAGCTGGCTGGCTGGCTTTGGTGGTCTCTCTGTCTGTATCTGTCTGTCTGTCTTTCTCTCACATGTACACATAAGTACAGTTATTATACATAGTGTAAATTACCTAGGATAACCCAAAAATTCCAGCAAAGTGCTATACAGTGCTTGTAGATATAAGACATAATAAGCATTGTCACTTCTGCATCGTGTGAATACCTGTTGGTTCACGAGCCGCTCTCTGAGACTGAGAGACAAGCAGATGGAAAGACACATACACAGGCAGACAGACAGACACACAAAGGCAGACAGAAGACCGAGACACACAGGCAGACAGAAAGACAGATAAGCAGAGCTAGACAGATAGATAGACAGACAGACATACATGTTTGTGTATAACAGTGAAAAAAAATAAAGCCAGGGTTCCCTGAAGCAGTGCTTTATCAAGTGTCACTCCACTGCTTACCATGTCAGCAGTTTAGTGACTTGTCATAACACCATGCTTCAAGAAGTTCCATATATACTCCAGCATGTCTAAAACATTGCTGAGACCTATAAATACTTTGTATATATTTCTAGACAATAGTAAATGACCAAGGCAGGTGAAAATGTTCACCTGTCAGTGTGTTTGTGACAATTTGAGTACAAGTTCTTATTTTTCTTATGAAATGGTTGAGAATATTTTTCTTAAAAGTAATAAAACAAAAAATATGAAATTTGATAAAAAACTGACGAAATTACGCTCTCGGGAGTTTTGCTGTGTCAGTGATATTTACGCATCGGTGATTTTGCCCATTTTGAGTCCTATTTTTGGCCAATTACATTCCTCCACTAGACCAAATTCTTAGTTATTTTGCTAGTGTGTGTTCCATTTTATCTACTGAGCACAAGAAATTGCCCAATCAACTATTTCAACTACCCAATAAAGTGATCAGGAATTGGAAATTTGGCCAATTTCAAAGTTCAAAATATTCCAATTTCAAAATTGGGTCCAGAATAAACAATGCAGGCATTCCTGGCACTAAAATAACATTTCCTCTGTTTATTAGTTATGTTTCCAGGCACATTCGTGAACGTACATTAGATCCACCACCTGATGTGAATTGGATGCGTGATGTGATTTGTTTACTCTTGAACACTGGCAAAAATTGAACATTTCTGCTACTTTGAGCTCAATTTCATACTATTTTCAGTACCAAAACCAATCAAAACCATCTCTATTTCTATAATATATCTTCCATTCTATCAAATGAAACAAAGAAACCTCGAATACAACAGTAAAAACCATACAAAAATATACGGCAAAGTCGCTGTTTTAATCCAAAAACACGGTCGCAGTTTTTTTCTCATTATGCACTGCGTACTGAAGGATTTGTTTTACATGGTGCACATTTACCACATACAGTAGACTGTCATTTAACACGGTAGTTACGTTCTTGAAAACACCGTGTTAGGTAAAACTGTGTTAGATGAACTGAATAACTTATGGGAAAAATAGGGTTATGTTACTGGGAGCCCCCAAAAAGCCAAACAACTTTTTTTTAGACCAACAGATCTTACAAAAATAAAAGTGAATATGTATTTGTAGTTCATTGTCGTGATGTATTATGTTGTTTTTACTGCTTAAGACTACAAATGTAACAGAAATAATAAAATTGTGGGTGCTGGTGTTTGTGGGAGATTGTGGAGAGTGGAGAGTTATGCTGTGACCATATTGGGCTGAGGTGGATGGTAGCGGTACATTATACAACTGACGGTAAAGCATCAGCTGCTCTAGACACTGTTTCAGGGTCCTCTTCAGTGAAAAGGTCTAACTTAAAGTCAGTCAGTAAATCAGTCAAGTTAGTAAGCCAGTCAGTCAAGTCAGTAAGTCAGTCAGTAAGTCAGTCAGTCAAGTCAGTAAGTCAAGTCAGTAAGTCAGTCAAGTCAGTATGTCAGTCAGTCAAGTCAGTCAGTCAAGTCAGTAAGTCAGTCAGACAAGTCAGTAAGTCAAGTCAGTAAGTCAAGTCAGTAAGTCAGTCAGACAAGTCAGTAAGTCAAGTCAGTAAGTCAAGTCAGTAAGTCAGTCAGTCAAGTCAGTCAAGTCAGCAAGTCCAGTAGTCAGTCAGACAAGTCAGTAAGTCAAGTCAGTAAGTCAAGTCAGTAAGTCAAGTCAGTAAGTCAGTCAGTCAAAGTCAGTAAGTCAATCAGTAAGTCAATCAATAAGTCAGTCAGTCATCACACAAACTCATATTTACCTCATTCTTATGTGCACAAAGTGACTCTTCATTACGGCCACAGGCTATCTCTTGTCTAATATCTCTATTTTCTTTGTTAATTCTAAGACTTAAATGCTTATACCTTTTCTTGCCACTTTCAGCAACACTTGTATGCCTACTGGGTGCCATGATTGCTAGGCAGATACAAGATATGGCAATTAAAAGATCTAGACAAAAATAAACACAGCTAGATCTTAGCAGAAAGTACAGTTCTACACACGTATGAACCTGAGACTGGGACAAGGGTGGTGGGGGTGGCGGAGGGTCGCAGGGGTGGTGGGGGTGGCAGAGGGTCGGGGGGGTGGCGGAGGGTCGGGGGATGGCGGTAGGTCTCCCCTGTTGACTCAATAGTTTAACCCACAGGCATAAGTATCCTGCGGCCGACGCTCCAATTTTTTCCCCTCCCACAAACTGAACCGTGTTAAATTAATTTTACGAAGTGTTGTACAAAATTGTGCAGCTATTTTTCAATCATACTATAACCGAATTGTGCCAAATAAACTCGTGTTAAATGACGGTCTATTGTAGATGCATTCTCTCATATCTAAGCCCAAATTTACTGCTCACAGCTTATCTGAGTGAGCTGAGCTCATGATGTAGTACTATTTAAGGATTAAGGATTTTATTTCTTTGCATAGTTTACAATGTGTAATTACAATATTGATTTACTAAGTACAAAGAAAGCCTCTATCATGCCAGTGCATTTCAGGCAGACTAAAATTAGTGCTTAACAGACAACTTAATACTAGACATATATATCATAGTTAGTTCGAATTGAACATTGTCTTTTATATTTCAACAGAGGTAGTAGTGGTTTAGCAGTAATTAAATTAACAAGTAATTGATTAACAAGTTATAGTATTATATTTTGGCATGGACCCTGGCTTCAAGGCCGCAGAACTATGGCACTTACCCTCAAAGAGTTAAGTGGTATTATATAATTGAAACAGAGCTTTCATGGTAATACCCCTTGCAACATGGGAAAAATGCGGATTGTTTTAAAAAAATAAAACAATAGCTATCTCCATGGAGAAGTGGAGAGGAATTTGTAAGCCATGCCTGTTGTAAGAGGTGACTAAAATGCTGGGAGCAAGGGGCTAGTAACCCCTTCTCCAGTATAAATTACTAAATGTAGAAAGAAGAAAAACTTTATGTTTCTTCTTTTTTGGGTCACCCTGCCCTGGTGGGGGATGGCCGTTGTATTAAAAAAAAGCTATATATGAGTTTACTGCAACTATACCCACTCACAAAGCCTGTGGCCCACAGGATAGCTAGCCAGCCAGATCTTGCAGATGAGTTTATAAACAGTGTACAGTAGGAAACACAATGCAAGGTTCACCAGACTACCTCCTTGAGTTCAATGAGGTATTGCACAGATGAGTAATAGACAATTTAGTATGCTTCTACAGTATTACATATAATTCACAAAACATACAAAAATACATCTTACCTTTCATTTGGTCAGGTGGTGGTTTGACAGAATGGGTAGCATGAAGCGACAAACCCTCAAAAATCAGAACCCTGGATGCAGAACGAAGGGATTGGTCTAGCTGGAATCCATACTTTTCCTCTGCCTCACTGTCTTTGACCAAGTATTCCCAAGGATCTGCAAGGGATATAATATAAGGTAAAGTATAAATTCATTAAGATCTTGTCACAATAACCTCATTTACATCTTCCAATAAATTTTACAACTGATGCATTGTTACTCAACCTCATAATTCCTGGCAGTCACTTCAGGCACAAACAATTGTGATCAAATCTGCATAATCCTTTCATCATGCAGATGACAGTGATTGGTGGTAGGAAGGAAGCTGGAGGCAATGAAGATGTTGTGTTGGAGGGCAACATGTGGTGTGAAAATTATGAAGGGAATTCAAAGTTTGGAGACTAGGAGAAGGTGCAGGGTTACTAGAGTATTATCCAGAGGGCTGAGGAGGGGTTACTGAGGTGGTTTGGACATTTAGAGAGGGTGTCAAAAAAATAGGATGACTTGGAGGGTCTATCAATATGTAATGGAGGGAGGGAGAGGTAGGGGTTGTCCTAGGAAAGGTTGGAGGGAGGGGGTAAAGGAGGTTTCATATGAGAGGGGGTTGGATGTTCAACAGGTAGGTGGGTAGGTAGGTAGGTTGTATTCACCTATTTGTGGTTCCAGGGGTCGAGACTCCGCTCCTGGCCCCGCCCTCTTCACTGATCGCTGCTAGGTCCTCTCTCTCCCTGCTCCATTAGCTTTATCATATCTCGTCTTAAAGCTATGTATGGTTCCTGCCTCCACTACCTCACTTGCCAGACTATTCCACTTCCTGAAAACTCTGTGACTGAAGAAATACTTCATAACATCCCTTTGACTCATCTGAGTCTTCAACTTCCAATTGTGACCCCTTGTTTCTGTGTCCCATTTCTGTGTGTGTGTACTCACCTATTTGTACTCACCTATTTGTGGTTGCAGGGGTCGAGTCATAGCTCCTGGCCCCGCCTCTTCACTGATTGCTACTAGGTCCTCTCTCTCCCTGCTCCATGAGCTTTATCAAACCTAGTCTTAAAACTATGTATGGTTCCTGCCTCCACTATGTCGCTTTCTAAGCTATTCCACTTCCTGACAACTCTATGACTGAAGAAATACTTCCTAACATCCCTTTGACTCATAGGAGTCTTCAACTTCCAATTATGACCCTTGTTTCTGTGTCCCTCTCTGGAACATCTTGTCTCTGTCCACCTTATCTATTCCTCGCAGTATTTTATATGTCGTTATCATGTCTCCCTAACCCTCCTGTCCTCTAGTGTCGTCAGGCCGATTTCCCTTAACCTTTCTTCGTAGGACAATCCCCTTAGCTCTGGGACTAGTCTTGTTTCAAACCTTTGCACTTTCTCTAATTTCTTGACGTGCTTGACCAGGTGTGGGTTCCAAACCGGTGCTGCATACTCCAGTATGGGCCTGACGTATATGGTATACAGAGTCTTGAATGATTCCTTAGTGAGGTATTGGAACGCTATTCTTAGGTTTGCCAGCCGCCCGTATGCTGCAGCAGTTATCTGATTGATGTGTGCCTCAGGAGATGTGCTCGGTATTATACTCACCCCAAGATCTTTTTCTTTGAGTGAGGCTTGCAGTCTTTGGCCACCTAGACTATACTCTGTCTGCGGTCTTTTGCCCTTCCCGATATTCATGACTTTACATTTGGCAGGGTTAAATTCAAGGAGCAGTTACTGGACCAGGCTTGCAGCCTGTCCAGGTCTCTTTGTAGTCCTGCCTGATCCTCGACTGATTTTATTCTTCTCATTAACTTCACATCATCTGCAAACAGGACACTTCTGAGTCTATCCCTTCCGTTATGTCATTCACATATACCAAAACAGTACAGGTCCTAGATGACCCTTGTGGAACTCCACTGTCACAGGTGCCCACTTGACATCTCGTCACGTACCATGACTCGTTGTTGCCTCCTGTCAGATATTCTCTGATCCATTGCAGTGTTTTTCCTGTT
>WNWK01019542.1:0-25763 GCA_009830355.1 Cherax destructor
CAATGGATTTATTGAATAGTGTTGCTATGATTGGTGACAGTACCTGTGAAGCTTTTGTACATAAAAGTTGGTAGGCTGTTTATGTCTCCTGCCTTGTTTTTAAGGGTGTTGATTATGAGCGAGACTTCAATTGGGTTGGTAGGAACTAGGAATAGCGTATTAGGGTAGGTGTTTGTGAGGTAGTCTGTTGGACGGGTGTTTGAGCTTGGGATTTTACTCGCTAAAAATTACGGCACACCGCTGCTACCACTTGTCGCGTGGGTCTTGGGAGAGATATATAGGAGGTCAAAGATACTCCTTGCTGGATGGTTACGGTATATTTCCAGTAAGTAAATGAGAGTCCAGCCACGCCGTCTGTCTCGCCTGTAGGTCTAACGTTAGTGAGCCGAGTGCCTCTATGAGAGGCTGTGCACATGCGCTGAGCCTCTGACGTCAGCGGGTACCGTGACGTCACACGCAAAGGGACAGCTGTATAAAAGGAAAGATACACTACACAAGTGTATATATGATACTGACACGACATAGGGAACCTCATAGGAATGGTAACTTTAGACTTACAAAAGGCCTTCGATACTGTCAACCACAATATATTATGTAAGAAACTTCATGCTATCGACATAGGTTCCACAGACTGGTTTAAGTCCTATCTTAGCAACAGGAAACAAATTGTCAAAATCAACAAAACGGAATCAGAACCACTGCCGATAGCATGTGGAGTTCCCCAAGGTAGTATTCTGGGTCCTTTATTATTACTGTGTTATGTAAATGATATGCCCATCAGTGTCAAGTGCAAACTCCTACTGTATGCGGATGACAGTGCTCTGTTAGTGTCAGGTAAAGACCCACAAGATATAGCTAATGTATTAACACTGGAACTAGAGTCCTGCAGCAAATGGTTAGTAGACAACAAACTATCGTTACATCTAGGGAAAACAGAAGCCATACTCTTTGGCATGAAATATAAACTGAGAAGGGTAAATAATTTTAATGTCCGGTGTAATGGGGAATCCATCACTTCAGTTTCCTCAGTAAAATATCTGAGAATACCCTTTGACCCATGCATGTCAGGAGAATTGATAGGGAACAGTGTAGTAAAGAAAGAGAATGCCAGACTGAAGTTCCTCTACGGACAAGCACAGTGTCTACCTACTGAGGCTCACAGGACCCTATGTCTAGCCCTTATACAATGTCATATTGACTACGCTTGCTCTTCATGGTTCTCTGTCTTGACAAAAAAACTGAAAGATAAACTGCAAATCACCCAGAACAAAATGGTAAGATTCATCCTGGACCTGGGTCCAAGAGAGCATGTAGGCCAGGATGAATTACAACAATTGGATATGCTGAATATTGAAGACAGAGTAAAACAACTTAAATTAAATCAAGTTTATAAAATTGCTCACAAACAGTGTCCAGAATATCTTGCTGCCAATTTTGTCAAGGCTGGGAACCAAAGCAGTCATAGTACTTGGGGGAGAGAGCACAACTTTGTAGTACCCACAGTCAGTGGCCAGGCTTCAAACACCTTTTATTGTACAGCAATAAAAGAATGGAACAGACTGCGTGCACATGTCAAAGCCAGTCATAGCATGAGCCAGTTCAAGAAGAGAACCGAAAGGTACCTAATGAATGTAGCGACAGAAAGGGAGGCGAATGATTTTTAATTTTTTTAGCTAACACACATGTATATATGTAAATAACTCTTTTTACCTTATTCCTAGTATACATATATCCTTTATAATATAATAACATATATATCCTACAATGTATAATATTAAGGTACAAAAAGGACCCCAATGGAAATAAGTCACTCTGTCTGACTTTTTTGGGTTATCCTATGTAAATGTAAATCTATGTAAATGTATTTGTGTATACCTGAATAAACTTACTTATCAAGTGTCTGCTTCTTTCTGATCTATATGAATTCATCACATGCATATAATTTTTTTTTGTACAGAGATTTGTCACCTCTCATTTTTATCAAAGTGGTAATTGAAAAATTTCACATGTAATTTGTGGTGGTGTCTGTATGGTTCTCAATGTGTCAGTTTTGTCAGATAATATCTCCAAAGCTATATAAAATGTAACTTTTATAAACTACACAATTTGGGAAGAATTTGCTCGAGAAAATTGTTTGGGAAGAATTTGTTTGATACTTGAATGGATCGGCATTCGAACAGCCTTCTGGAATGAATTATGTTCGAGTACTGAGGTTCCACTGTATATTATTCTTATGGGTGTGTGAGAAAGGTTGTATTGGCCAGCCATTATGAGTCTATGTTTACTGGGTGATATTACCCAGTGCCTTGCACATACCCATGTAGCCTAGATTTTTTCCTAGGAGGCAAGAGGTAGCTAGTGACTCAAACAACACAGCTGAGGCCTAAAATGGCAGTGCAAGGCAAATTTAAGTCATTGAAAAATAATGCTCGAACTCGAAACCGGCAGGCCGGACTTGAGTTCTGGAGATGGGAAGTACAGTGCCGGCACTCTGAAGGAGGGGTGTTAATGTTGCAGTTTTATAACTGTAGTGTAAAGCACCCTTCTGGCAAGACAGTGATGGAGTGAATGATGATGAAAGTTTTTCTTTTTCGGGCCACCCTGCCTTGGTGGGAATCGGCCGATGTGTTAATAAAAAAAAAAAAAAAAATAATGCTTACTGTATTAGTATGTTGGACACAGTTAAAAGGTTAACATATTGTAGAATGGCATCCAACATTGCCAGTAGCTTTTTTATGTTGGTGGTGGCAGCATTAGGATCAAGGATACACTGGTATATCAGCAGTAAAGTGACACATCTATGCATACCTCAAGTTAAATAGCAGTGCTTCAGACCCCTCACAACTCTACCCTACCCTATACCCTACAGTCATCCCCTCAGATTCATGAGAAATTACATTACAAGAAGTCACATGAATCTAAAATCTGCAAATAATATATAATTCTGTCTGCATTACAAATTTTGTTTTGATTTGACTTATTTTGTATTTAAGAAGACATCTCTAATACCAACGTTCATAAAAATGAATGACCTGAAAGAAAAGAGTTTTTGGCATTTGAAAGCTATTCAGCACAATTTTAATGAAATGCTACAGAGTTTTGTAATTTAGAGGTCATGTGCCAAGCTTAAAGAGTGCTTGAGAGAAACCCCATGAATAATTATATTTAATTGCAGGTTTTCCACCAAAATTAGGAATCCTGTGAATTTAGGGGGCTGACTGTACAATGCAGACTCAGAATTAGCATCGGTACCTCATTTCTAAACAGTCTTGTGTTCATACGAGCTTTTCTTTGTAGTACTGTACTGACATAGAGTACCTGGTATATGGATAGGGCCTTCAAAATTATTAAAATAGACATATTGATGTTCAAATAGGATTAGCCATATTTAAAAGATGCCAGTACTTTCAACATATTTACATTGCCTATTATGCTTTGCAATCACAGATTGTGGGACCCATTGACCACCATGATGAATTACAAGAAGCACCTTGTTTTGATGGAGAAAATGTCCTTGCCCATGTTCCATCTGTTAAACTTGAAACAAGAAGCCCAAAGTCAGAAGAGGCAGCAGCTGTTAGCTCAGATGATGAGTGCATAAAGCCAGCTACCATTGAGGAGGCACTTTCCAGGTGAGATTTTGTATGATTGTACGAAAATAGAATAGATAAGCTTTGATGATATTATCAATACCAGGTATGCAATTCAGTATAAATAAAAAGATTCTGTATATCAAGAGTTGGATTTCTAACCTAGAATTTCAGAAAGATAAATGTGTCGAGACAAACACATGATTGTAATTATACGGTGCCCTCAGAACCAGTAAAAACAGATACTTACAAGGGGCAGAGAATAGCCAGAGGATTTATCAAACAAGAGAAAGTAAAAAGGCAGAATTTGAGTGTGGAGTGTGAATAAAGGAAGTGGTTTTAGTGAGAATGTGTAAACTGAAAATTTTAGGTTAATATGATGAAGAAAAACTATGGCGATTGAAATTTTTAGGGTTATTGCATGATAGTGAAAGACAGTAATGGTGCTTAATTAAGTGAATGAGGTTTAATATCTGTCTTAGAAGTACCCATGCTTCATACTATTCCTGGCTGCCTCTCTCCGAGTTTTAAAGCTATTTATTAATTCTTTGTGCTGTTGATATTATCAAAAGCATGAGTAGATTGATATATGTATAGTGGACCCCCGGTGTTCGTGATGCTCCAAACTCGAACAATTATGTAAGTGTATTTTTGTAAGTGTATATTTGGGGGTCTAAAAAGACTAGTCTAATTTACATTATTCCTTATGGGAATAAATTCGTTTGGTAATGGCACTTGAACAGCATTCTGGAACGAAAAAATCACGAACAC
Organism: Cherax destructor; assembly: GCA_009830355.1. Classification (NCBI taxonomy): domain Eukaryota; kingdom Metazoa; phylum Arthropoda; class Malacostraca; order Decapoda; family Parastacidae; genus Cherax; species Cherax destructor. Next base: position 4,362 of record WNWK01019542.1, read on the forward strand.
CAGGGGTCCACTGTACGTATAGTAATTTTTTTTTTATTAACACATCAGCTGTTTCCCACCAAGGCAGGGTGGCCCGAAAAAGAAAAACTTTCATCATCATTCACTCCATCACTGTCTTGCCAGAGGCATGCTTACACTGCAGTTATAAAACTGCAACATTAACCCCCCTCCTTCAGAGGCCAGAGGCATGCTTACACTGCAGTTATAAAACTGCAACATTAACCCCCCTCCTTCAGAGTGCCAGCACTGTACTTCCCATCTCCAGGAATCAAGTCTGGCCTGCCCTTCATAAATGTTACCCTGCTCACACTCCAACAGCACGTCAAGTCCGAGAAACCATTTGTCTCCATTCACTCCTATCAAATACGCTCACACATGCTTGCTGGAAGTCCAAGCCCCTCGCACACAAAACCTCCTTTACCCCCTCCCTCCAACCTTTCCTAGGCTGACTCCTACCCCGCCTTCCCTCCACTACAGATTTATACACTCGAAGTCATTCTGTCTCGTTCCATTCTCTCTACATGTCTCTACATTTGGGTATCATTATTCTATGATTCATTTGGTTCACCAGTTTATTTCCAGATATTGTATTAAGTACAGCAGTAGGTCATATCTTCACTGTGATTTGTTTTTTATCCAGTTTGTTGTTTAACAAGTTTAAGTGTGTTTGAGAATGGAACGTAGTAGCTGGTATGTTATTGCTATAGTGGAAAGTAAAGGTCTAGAGTACTGCCTAGAAGACATCACTGTTTATTGGTAGAGTAAAAGAGGTTATTTATGACTACTTGGTACCTGTTTGTGAAATTAGATTGCCTACAGTAGTGTGAGGGACATCTTGAGTGTACTGCTTAGAATCATCATAATTTTGAACAGTCATCTGGGGTGAAGTATTCACCTCAGCATAAAGTTAATACCAAGAATTTAATTCATATTTGTGCCCTTATTCAAGGTCAAAGTTGCCATTATTATAACATATTTGTGGGGGCTTTCTTTCATTACCTGTTGTATAAAATTTAAGTATGACATGATTCATATCTATATCATTACTTTTGCTTATTTCTGTAGTCAGTATACTGTCGTTCACTTTTTTCCCAGGTATAGTGCTAGTGATGAGCAGTTGGCACGAGCTTATCGTGTGATGGACAACGAATTACGCACCAGTTTCACACTGTTTGCTGAAGAAGCTGTTACTCAGGATGTTGTTGATGGTGTAAGCATGAACATTAATGACAGTAGGAGTTCACCTGATGCAAGTATGCGATTAGCTCCACCTCTCCTAAGTCCAAGACAGTCTAGATCATGTCCATGCAGTCCAAAATTGTCGGGAAGAAACCACAGCCCTAAATCAAATACTGGCAGCCCTAAGCCTCAGTCTCGTTCAGTTAGCTCCAAATTCTCACTCAGCAGTTCACTCATGGCTATCCACAGGCAAGCCTCCAATTCTCTCAGACCAGATTTTCTTCGCTTTGACTTAGGCAAGGGAGATTTTAGTAGTAATAATTCTAAGAATGGCTCTCAACAAAACAGTCTAAGAAATGAGTCTAGGCATTCTCGCCCCAGTGTGGAGGCACACAATATTAGCTTTGGTGATTCACACCTGGATTCAAGTAACAATGGGTCTCTGAGGGAAGAGTCCAGCAGAAATGAGCCCTCAAGAATTGCTTTACATGAAAGTCAGTCACTCCCCACACTAAAACTCTCAAAAATGTCTATGACTTATAAAGGAGGTATTATTATCAACCATGATAAGGATGCTATACAATTTCCTTATTCTGAAACATCAAAATTACTTGTAGAAGGGGCCTGTGCACTACCCTCTACCCCTGAAGATGACACAGTTTCAGAAGAGCTGTCTGGCCCTGCATTGCTTCTTCCTGATGTTGTACCCAGGTATGAAGTTGGAGGATCACCCTTAAACCAGATATCTGAATCTGAACCATCAGCATCCTCTGCTCCTCCAACCCCTGTAGAATATTCTGTTAGTTACCATTATGATACTAAGGAGGGAATAGTTAATCTAGGTTTCGATGGACATGAAGAAAGTACGGATTTCTCCAACATAAATGAAGATACGAGTACCAAAGCTTCTGATACAGAAAATCATTATGCTCAAAAAAGTAGGAGAGGATCAGTTGATAGTGATATTGACATAGGGAAGCACAATATACAGATGAACATTGTGAATGTACATGCTATCTCCATAGGTCATGTATCTCAAGGTGAAGACATGGCATTGTCACTGGAGGTCCCTCAGTCAAAAGCTCAAGAACTCTCACATCCCGGTGAGTATTGTTTTACACTATTAGAAATGTTATTATCTAGGTGGTAAGGAGACACAGTTATATGATTCCTTTAGTGATGCTGTTTCACCAACACAGTAGGGCTTTATCAGATCCACTTCACAGGTGAAATGTAGTCTTTTTACCTTACAGTAACATCATATCAGTATCTTATACCATTACATACCCATCAATTATCATCTAGGTCAAAACGTACAACTTTCCCTACTCAACTTATGGATTACTACATTGACCACTGTAATAAAAATTAGTTACTTTTATTGCATTTAAAGAATTGACATTAGTATGTGGAGATAATGTTCATGATAATTACAGTTAGTGGAAAATAGTCTTAAAATAAATGACATTGTTCTAAAGGGTTTAGGCATAAAGTAAGACAATAAAAATAAGTCATATTTTTTTTTTTGCTTAACATAATACTGTGTAGTTGGGTAATGAATACAGTATTTGAAAAATTGCAAGTGTGTATTCACAAAAGAATGTACATTTTTCTTCAGGTGTTGAGGCCAACAATATTTCTGATGTTATTGATGCATCATCAAGCTGTCCAACACCACCATCCACAGCCAGCCCTTCACTCTCTTCTCGCATCACTTCTGCTGATACAACTGCAACTAGCTTGCAACGCCAGGTGGATGACAACATTGATGATGACCCTCCATATGACCATATGCAAGAAGCTCGGCAACTTGTATTTTGGTGGCAAAAGACAAACCATAGCGATGATTCAGAGTTTTGTCAAAATAATGCTGAATGTAAAGTGAAAGTGAGTTACCTGTTTAATTTTCTTATTCTGCATTGTTTATACTATGTACAGGCAAGCCTTGGTTAACATCATGGGTCTGTTTGTAGCACAGCAGGAGGACCCCCCTTCCCCACTTGCAACCTTAATATGTCTTGAAATTTGTGACTTAGGCATGCAGAACTCAGATGTGTATTTGTAACTCAGACCAGACTTTCTCATAGGAACCAGTGTTATAACTTTAGATGCAGTTTCAAAAGCAAAATATTTTGTATTTAATACATTGATTTTTTATGTAGAAAAGGGCACTTGTGTGCAGTTCAGGACATTTATTAACCCTTTGAAAGTCCGTGCCGTAGTTCTACGGCTTTGAAGCCAGGTTCTGTGCCGTAGTACTACATCATGAGCTCGGCTCACTCAGATAAGCTGTGAGCAGTAAATTTGGTCCTAGATATGAGAGAATGCATCTATGTGGTAAGAGTGCACCATATAAAACAAATCCTGTGCATAATGAAGAAAAAAAAAACTGCAGCTGTGTTTTTCAGTTAAAACAGCAACTTTGCAGTGTATTTTTGTATGGTTTTTACGGTTGTATTTGCAGTTTTTTGGTCTCATTTGATGAATGGAAGATATATTACAGAAGTAGAGAGGATTTTTATTGGTTTTAGTACTGAAAATAGCTTGAAATTGAGCTCAGAGTAGCGGAAATGTTCGAGTTTTGCCGACGTTCAAGAGTAAACAAATCACATCACGTGTCCAATACATGTCAGGTGGTAATAATAATAATAATAATAATAGTTTATTTGGACATGATACAAAGAATTACATTTGGTTATTGAGATTACATGAGGTGTACATGCCTAAAGCCCCTAATTGCAGGGCATTTTGGGCAGACTTAAAATTAACTTAAAACTAAATTGTAAGAATTTTTGTAGATAGTTTACAATGAGTATAGGTGAGTATTTAAGTTATGAAATTTGAACATAGTTTAGACATGGCATTTTTTAAACATAGTTTTGTACTTATGTCTTCATTATAAAATTAATTAAATTAGATTAAACAAATTAAAGCAATAATAATAATAATAATGTAATAAAAAGTTATGGTTGATAATTTATAAAATAAGTAAAGTTGCATATCTAAGTTATAAAGTTTGAATATAAATTGAACATATCAATTAATTGTAGCAATTTATTGTAGCAATGCAACTAATTGAGTGAGATAACAATTTAAAATAATTAATTGCATTGCAGTTAGTTTACGTGGTCATTATAATGTAAGTGTTGTGGAAATAATTAGCTAAGTATGTAATATTCATAACAGGTTTTACATTCAATTGAGTAGTCAGGTTTTTACTTTAAATGATTATTCTACTTTGCTGGGAATGTTTGATATTGAGCAATTAGCTTTGGGTTTGAAGGTGGTTTTTTAGCATCGTTTTGAATTGGGGTACAGGTAGGGTTTCTTTGGCAATGACAGGTAATGAAGTCCAAATTTTCGTGCCTTTTATATGCATTGAGTTTTTACATAGTGTTAGATGGACACGGGGAACATCGAGGAGTGATCTGTGTCTAGTGTTTTGGTCATGTGTCCTGTTAAAATTGGTAAGGAGAAGTTTGAGTGGTGGGTTAATATTTGCATAGAGTGTTCTATGTATGTAATAGGCACAGTAAAAAGTATGGATGTCTTGTATGGTGAGTAAGTTTAGGTTTTTGAATATTGGTGGAGTATGTTGCCTGGAGTGAGAATTTGGTAGGTCTAATGTGCGTTTACGAATGTGCTGATATTATTTATACAATTATTACAATATTCCTAGGTAACGAATTTGTTCCCATAAGGACAAATGTAAATTAGATTAGTCATTTCAGACCCCCAAAAATACACTTACAAAAGCACTTACGAAAATACACTTACATAATTGTTCGAGTTTGGAGGTGAACGAAAACCGAGGGTCCACTGTATATTACAATGATTAAATTTTGTTCTTTACCAGTTTCTACCAAATAAACTCCCCTCAAGAGAGGTTCCTTGATGTTGGTGAGGGGGCTCTTGATCCAGGGAATTGGATCTGTGTTCCAGTTCCCTGAATTGAGCCTGAATACCTTCCACATCCCCCTCCCCCCACTGGCGCTGTATAATTCTACGGGTTTATCGCTCCCCCATGACTATACTAATAATAATAATACCAAATAAACATGAACTCTCCACACATACATAAGATGACCGTACACAGAATATCAATACATTGGGCAGAAAAAAAAATAATTGCCACAAAGTAATTTGTTATAATGTTTACATATGTAGATCAGCATTTGTAATAAATTGGTTCAGATACGTAATTGTTAATCTGAGACCTACTGTGTTAAGACAATGTTTGTTACTGCTTGTTAGACATGTTATTTTTTTCAGCAAAAGCCACTACTACTGTTTCTTCATGGCATGGGCGGCAGTAGCGACCACTGGCGACAGCAACTCTGGTATTTTGTTAGTTGTGGATATGAGGTAAGACAGACAGAATTTTATAAACTAAATTACTGTCACAATGAGAATACATAATACAGTTCTAAAATGCTATTAGTATTATATAAGGCAGGATCATAATGACCTGATATTGCAGCTCTAAATATGTGAAACTTTTCCTAGTAATAGTGCTCTAAATTTTAGATTCCAGCTTTTTCTGTACTTTGTTAAAGAAAATGCATAAATACTCATCATATCACTGTTGTCCCTACAAATTTGTTGGGGTTACATTTTTAGAGGTTCAGTGAAACGAGAAACCGCAAATTAAAACAAACAATTTTATTTCCATAAAATGAAGTAAACTTTTTTTTACACAAAACCTAAAAAATATAATCATTTCTAATTACAGTGGACCCTTGAAATTTGTCCCCCTTGAATATCACGAAATTTGAAAATCGGCAACTTTTTTTGCCAAAATATTGGCTTGATTTTCGTGATTTGGCTTAGAAATCGGCAGTCGTATGAAACCTGTCCAAGTGGCCTCCCAGCCGCCGCGGGCAGACAAACACCATTCAGAGTCAGTCTGGCATTGTATCTCGGCGAGTGACGATCACCTCACGCGTTCATACGATACATTTCTTAATATTTCATTCATTTTAGTGCTTGCAACTGCTAAATAAGCCACCATGGGCCCAAAGAAAGCTCCTAGTGCCAGCTTTTTGCTAAAGAAGGTGAGAAACACGATAGAATTCAAGAAAGAACACACCAGACAGGGTACTTCCCCACACCAGGCAGGGTACTTCCCCACACAAACCAGCCTGGGTACTTCCCCACACAAACCAGCCAGGGTACTTCCCCACACAAACCAGCCAGGGTACTTCCTCACACATACCAGCCAGGGTACTTCCCTACAAACCAGCCAGGGTACTTTCCCACACAAACCAGCCAGGGTACTTTCCCATACAAACCAGCCAGGGTACTTCCCCACACCAAGCTCAAACAAATGTCTTATTTTAGGTTAAATGTTTTATTTTAGGTTAAAATAGACATTTTCATTATCTATGATATTTTCTTCAAAATTATATAAGAAACACACTACATATCATATAGCATATAAATATTGATACAATGTTTATATGCTATCGAGTGGTGAGTCGGGTGGAGAGTAAACATTACGTTTTCTCTGATGCAGCGTTAGAGAAAACTGTAAATCTGGCGTCTGGTGCAGTAACTGCCTTTCATACGCGTTTGTTTACAATTCTCGCCATGAATTATTCATTACTTCTCCCTTTGTTTATGACGGCATCTAAAGGTAGTTGTTAGAAACGATTAAACTCAGTGAACATGGTAATAATATGGCTGTGTAGTGTAATAATATGGCTGTGTAGTGTAGTCCGGGGGGATGGGCTACATATGTGTACCTACGTCTACAGGCTACCTGCACTGAATTCCTACAAATAAATACTACACATCTCTCTCCCTACATTAAGACTACAAATATTTTAAAGTAAGTAATGAATGTACTGTGGCAGTAAAAGACAAAGAAGGGAAGTAACCCCAGAAAAGGACTTGGTACCTGAAGTCTATGGAAGGGGATTCCCCTTCCAAACAATAGTAACTCTTCTATCCTCTACCCTCCCGTCTTCCACACATCAACAACTCTTCAATAAAGGTAAGTGTCATGTTATTATTGTTTTATTCCTCATGCCTCATTGTTTTCTGTGTAGATAAATGTACAGTGGACCCCCGCCTAACGAGCACCCCGGAAATCGTTCAATTATGTAAGTATAATATTGTAAGTGCTTGTGGAAGTGTATTTTTGGGGGTCTGAAATGGACTAACCTACTTGACATTATTTCTTAAGGGAGTAAATTCATTTGATAATGGCACTTGAGCAGGCTTCTGGAATGAATTTTGCTTGTTAGGCGGGGGTCCACTGTACATTTCATGTAAAAAAAGTTGATTTACATTATTTCTTATGTGGAAAATGGTTTTGAAAATAGTGAATTTTGAATTTCGGCAGACTCTCTGGAACGGATTAATCACAAATTTCAAGGGTCCACTGTATTCTTTAATGAGACACTTATGAAGATTATTGTGGTGAAGACTTAACAACAATTAATGGTACACATTGTCCATAGTAACTGTTTTAGTGAAATCTCAGCTTTAGCAGTGGAAAGACTACTATTGCAGAGATGTATCTTTACTTCGTTATACTAGTGCTGATGAACATGCTCATAAAAACAATATATCCAAGTGGTTCAAGTTTTAAAAACACCTCTACTATCAATGGAAGCTAGTGTACTTAATCATCTTCTTTCAACAAACCGGCCGTATCCCACCAAGGCAGGGTGACCCAAAAAGAAAAACAAAAGTTTCTCTTTTTAACTTTAGTAATGTATACAGGAGAAGGGGTTACTAGCCCCTTGCTGCCGGCATTTTAGTCGCCTCTTATGACACACATGAGTTATGGAGGAAGAATTCTGTTCCACTTCCCTATGGAGAGTGTACTTAATGTTAGACATTAAAAAATTTAAATATCATAATTTCCCATCAGTAAATTGTAAAACATAAGTAAAGAATAAAAAGGCATAATACAGTGACTGGAGCAAAACACAAATAACCCGTACATAGAAGAATGAAACTTGTGACAACGTTTTGGTCTGACTTGGGCCATTGACTAGTTAATGATCCAAGTCGGACCGAAACATCATAAGTTTCATTTCTTGTGTGCAGGTTATTTATGTAAAACAAATACTGGAATACTCATTTATGCTACTGTTGCTGCCTAGTGATCATTTTCCATTAGTGGAAATGACATACTCTGGCTTAGCAAGGACAATAGAGGGCTGGGGGCTCGCTGGGGTGAACTGCTTGTGGCCCAGTGAGCAGATTGTGCCCTAGATGCTACAATCTAGAAAGGAAATTTTCCACTTACTGCCTTTCTCTTTTTTTTCTTTCTTTCTTTCATTTCTTTTACACAATTAAGATATATTTTTTATGAAGGTCATTATGAAAGTTATTTACTTCCCTCAGGTTGTAGCCCCTGACCTGATAGGCCATGGACTGAGCTCAGCACCACAGGATCCCTCCCAGTACACCTTCTCACAAATGCTTGACCACATAACCCTAGTTTTTGACCTGTTCGTGCCACAAGGTCGCAAATGTGTTGTTATTGGTCATGATTATGGGTAAGTTTGATATTCTCATTTGAAATGTTAAGGATATTCTTTTACATTAATGCTTGTGATGAGTTAGTTCTTAAAATGAGAATAAAGTGGGGTACTTTTGCAATGCAGTAGCTACTGAAACCTCCATGAAAATTGATCTTTGTGACACCAAAAGTATGAAATTTGATGGAAAAATCTATGGAATTGTGGTCTCGACAATATTGATGCATCTGTGATTTCACCCACTTTAAGCCCTATTTTCAGCCAATTGCAATTTTCCAGCCGACTAAAATCATAGCTATTTCACTAGAACTCCATTTGTTCTATCAATTGAGTACAAGAAACCGCCCATTTACCGATTTCAACTACCCAGTAAAGTGGTCAGAAATTAGCAATTTGGCCAATTTCACCCAAATTTCAAAAGATGCCAATTTCAAAATAGGGTCCAGAATAAACACGACAGACATTCCTGGCACTAAAATAACATTTAATCTATTCATTAGTCACGTCTCCAGGCCCCTCTTTTATTACTTTTGCTTTCCATTTTGAATTTTTATTCTCACAAAAAATAGAAGATTTACTGTTATGTATGCTACTGCATCATTGTAAAAGGATATAAATAACACCATCGCACTTGTGAAAGAATATTAGACTCACCAGTTGACGTGTATTGGACGCATGGCATGATCTGTTTATTTTTTAACATCGGCAAAAATCATACATTTTCGCTACTTTGAGCTCAATTTCAAGGTATACTTGTCATCATGAAACCAATCAAAATCATCACTATTTCTGTAATATATCTTCCATTCTATCAAATGAGACCAAGAAAACGAGAATACAACCATAAATACCATACGAAAATACACTCGAAAATCAGTTTTAACCCTTTGACTGTTTCGGTCGTATATATACTACGAGCCAATGTTTCCGACGTATTAATACGCATAAATTCTAGCAGCCTCAAATCAAGTGGGAGAAAGCTGGTAGGCCCGCATGTGATAGAATGGGTCTCCATGGTCAGTGTGCGCAGTATAAAAAAAAATCGGGGAGCCAGTGGTGCATTGTGGGAATTCCATTTCAGTAGTCCATGTTCAGCATGCCTAGTGGTAAGAAATATCTGACTCCCCGGCGAATCTGGGACTTTTCTATTCCACAGATGGAAGTGTCTCTGAAGATGAATTTCATGGTTTTGAGGAGTTTGTGACCGAAAGCAATGCCCAGGATACCAGAAGGAAGAAAGAAAGTAAGGAAGGAAGAGATGAGAGGAAGGAAGGAAGGAACTAAGAAAGAAAGAAAGGAAGGAAGAGATGAGAGGAAGGAAAGAAGTAAGAAAGGAAGGAAGAAAGAAAGGAAGGAATGAAGGAATAAAGAAAGAAAGGAATGAAGGAAGAAAGGAAGGTAGGTAGGAAAGAAGCTAGGATGGTGGGGAAGGCAGCCTGGGACTCCATGGGTGTTGACAGGCAGTGAGGATTGTGAGTGATGGTATAATATATCATTTTGACAGCAGCCCCACCCTGACTCAGCATATTTAGACATATACACACACACACACACACACAGAAACAAGGGGACACAACTGGAAGCTGAAGACTCAGATGAGTCAAAGGGATGTTAGGAAGCATTTCTTCAGCCACAGAGTAGTCAGGAAGGGGAATAGTCTAGAGAAGATATAGTGGAGGCAGGATCCATACATAGTTTTAAGACAAGGTAGATAAGCTCATGGAGCAGGGAGAGCAGAGACCCAGAGTGGACAGCGAAGAGGCGGGTCCAGGAGCTGAGTCTCGCCTGCAACACAAGTAGGTGAGTACAATTAGTGAGCAGCACACACACACACACACACACACACACACACCCCACGCAAGGGAGTGGAAGCTTGCTTCACCCGAGGGCCGTTCAATGGGCAGAAATTAAGTGTTCCTTACAAATACACACACTACAACAGGCTGTGTCATGATGTGCCTAGGACAAATGTAGTAACACACACACACACACACACACACACACACACACCAAGCTTCCCGATGCTAATAGCAGTTGTAGGAAAGTGTCCAGTCATTAAACTTATGACATTTTCTCCTGTTGTTAGTTTTATGGCTTGCACAAAGGTACATCTTAAATAATAGGCCTTAAATGTAGCAATGACACCCTGATATATTGGCTGTAATAAGAATGTCATGTTCAGTAGCAGGAAAATTACATTGACATTTTCATTCAAGTCAGAAAGAGAAGTAGGATGATCTGGTGCATTGTCCAATAACAAAATTTTAAAATCCACGTCATTATCTTTGCAATAACATTCAACTGCAGGGCAAACAATTGTCTCGTTACCCAGGCTTTCTTACTTGACCACCATCTAACAGGAAGAGCATTTTTTGAATATGAGCCCTTGGATTTTCTGCTCTGTACTCCAGCATAGATGCCAGATGCCATAGATGCATAGGTGCCAGATGCATTCCCACCTAATAAAAGCGTTAAAACGGTCTTTGGAGACTATATTCTGGTTGTGATGATTCTTTTTCTGCCAGATAAGTGTGTGATGGCATCTTCCAAAACAACCCCATTTCATCTATGTTAAAATTTTGCTCGTCTTTGTAGCCATTTTCTTCACTCATTTTTTTTAGATCCTTAGAAAATCTTGCAGCTGCCTCATTATCTGGACTGGCATTTTGACCAGTAATTCAAACATTATGGAGTCCCATACGCTTTTTAACCCTTAAACTGTCCACACGTAGATATACGTTCACTCGCGTAGCTGACCGAATATTTTGAAAAAAAAAAATCATTTTTTTTTTAAATGAAGAGCACATTTTTATAAACAGGATAGGCTAAAAAAAGATTTTTTGGGCCAGTACTTGCCGAGATATAAGCCTGCCAATTTGGTACTGGATGCTCACCTGACGGCAACATCAAGTCCTGCCGCTTGCAGAAGTAATGCCGATATACTTTTTTTTTTAGTTTTTATTTTAATTTATATAATTTTTATGTTCTGATAATTACAATTTACAATAGTTCTTGTGATTTCATAGCCAATCTTTGTTCTAACACTAATATTATGTACTGAAATAGTACTCAAATAGTCACAATCACACCAACAGGTGAACAGTTTCACCTTCCTTGGTCATTTACTATTGTCTATAAATATATACGAAGTATTTATAGGTCCCAGCAATGTTTTAGACATTCTGGAGTATATATGAAACTCCTTGAAGAATGGTGTGTTGACAAGTGTCAGATAACTCTTGACAGCCCAGTGACATTTGATAAATGTCAGCAGTGCTGGAGGGAACCCTCCCTTTTTCGATATCTGTCTTTCTGTCTGCCTATCTGTGTCTGTCTGTCTGTATCTCTGTCTGTCTCTCTGTCTGTTTGTCTAGCTCTGCTTATGTCTGTCTAACTCTGCTTATCTGTCTGCCTGTGTATGTCTTTCCGTCTGCTTGTCTATGTCTCAGAGTGCGTCTCGTAAGCCAACAGGTATTATACACGATCCAGAAGTGACGATGCGTATTACTTGCCAGGGGTTTTCATGCTTATTATGTATTATATCTACTAAAGGTAGAAAGTAAAGGTAGAAAGTTAAAAGTGAACATAGATAAGAGTAAGGTGATGAGGGTATCAAACGTTTTAAATAAAGAAAAATTGGATATCACATTGGAGAGAGGGATTATGGAAGAAGTAAATGTTTTCAGATATTTGGGAGTTGACGTGTCAGCGGATGGGTTTATGAAGGATGAGGTAAACCATAGAATTGATGAAGGAAAAAAGGTGAGTGGTGCGTTGAGGTATCTGTGGAGACAAAAAACGTTATCCATGGAGGCAAAGAAGGGAATGTACGAAAGTATAGTGGTACCAACACTCTTATATGGGTGTGAAGCATGGGTTGCAAATGCTGCAGCGAGGAGGAGGCTGGAGGCAGTGGAGATGTCCTGTGTGGTGTAAATATTATGCAGAAAATTCGGAATGGGGAAATTAGGAGAAGGTGTGGAGTTACTAAAAGTATTTGTCAGAGGGCTGAAGAGGGGTTGTTGAGGTGGTTTGGTCATTTAGAGAGAATGGATCAAAGTAGAATGACTTGGAGAGCATATAAATCTGTAGGGGAAGGAAGGTGGGGTAGGGGTCTTCCTAGAAATGTTGGAGGGAAGGAGTAAAGGAGGTATTGTGGGCGAGGGGCTTGGACTTCCAGCAAGCATGTGTGAGCGTGTTAGATAGGAGTGAATGGAGACGAATGGTTTTTGGGACATGACGATCTGTTGGAGTGTGAGCAGGGTAACATTTTGTGAAGGGATTCAGGGAAACCAGTTAATTGATTTAGTTGGACTTGAGTCCTGGAAATGGGAAGTACAATGCCTGCACTTTAAAGGAGGGGTCTGGGATAGTGACAGCTGGGAGGGACAATTCTCAGCTGTCGTATCTGAGCTCCTCTGCAAAGACAGTGATTATGTATGAGTGTGGTGAAAGTGTTGAATGATGATGAAAGTATTTTCTTTTTGGGGATTTTCTTTCTTTTTGGGTCACCCTGCCTCAGTGGGAGACGGCCGACTTGTTGAAAAAAAAAAAATCTACAAGCATTGTATAGCACTTTGCCTGGGATTTTTGGGTTATCCTAGGTAATTTACACTATGTATAATAACTGTACTTATGTGTACATATGAGAGAGAGACAGATATATAGGACATATAGATATAGACAGACAAAGATATAGACAGACAAAGATATAGACAGACAAAGATATGGAGAGATAGAGATATAGACAGATAGAGTTATAGACAGATAGAGAGACAGCCAGAGACAGCCAAAGCCAGCCAAAGCCAGCCAGCCTGCCGAATACATAAGAACATAAGAAAGAAGGAACACTGCAGCAGGCCTACTGGCCCATGCAAGGCAGGTCCATGTCACCCCCCCAACTTAGACCAATGACCCACCTAGTCAGGTCACATCCTCTGAAGGAAGGAGCATGGCATCAGACCTAGTAGCACAAGCTAGTCAGGTCCAACTCACACCCACCCACAGCCACTCATGTATTTATCTAACCTATTTTTACTTTCCTCTTATAAGGGGAGTGTTAATGCGACATAACATCATTGAATCCCTGGTGTTTGCCACACTATTTGCTCTAGCTGGCACTCAATCGAACTGGTGCTCCCACAAGTTACTAAGTGGTCCCAGATTTTTTTAATACTGCGCACACTGAGGGCGCAGACCCATTCTCTCATGTCTAGGCGACTCAAGCCTATCGCACTAAATTTGAAGGAATGAAAAATAAAACGTTGATCTACGTTCGGTCAGCTACGCGAGTGAACGTATATCTACGTGTGGACAGTTTAAGGGTTCAAGTCGTAAAACTAGCCACGACTTGCCATAATTGTTATCTGACTTAATGGAATTCTTTTCTGGCTGCAGTCTTCAATCCATAACATTAAAAGGTTTTCCATATCCATTTCAGAACTACAGTTTTTAACAGTCACTTTTGACATACGAGATGCTGTATCCATTCCATTTCATTTTCTTGTCACATGCTATTTTAGCATACAATGCACCATCTTCATGTTTTATAATTTCTAGTTTTTCATCTAATGTTAACCATTTACATTTACTAGAATGCTCACCATCATTGCATTTCCTCTTTCCACTCATATTTGCATATAAAAGCGGTACCAGTACTTTAACCTTTTTGGTGTCGGTCCCGTTATATAATGGCCTTGAAACCAGAGTCAGTCCCATAGTGCTACACTATGAGCTCAATTCTCTCAGGTAAGCTGTGAGTGGTAAATTTTATATAATAAGTGTGCACCATATAAAAATAATCCTGAAGCACTCAGTTCATAATGAGAAAAAACTGTCACCGTGTTTTTGGTTTAACCCTTTCAGGGTTATGGTCGTACAAGTACGTTTTACGCACTGTGGTTATTGACGTACTAGTACGCCTAAATTCTAGCGCCCTCAAATGAAGCAGAAACAGGCTGTTAGGCCTAGATGTGATAGAATGGGTCTGTGCGGTCAGTGTGCGCAGTATAAAAAAAATTCCTGCACGACACAGTGCATAATGAGGAAAAAAAAACTCTGACCGTGTTTTTGGTTTAAAACAGCGACTTTGCAGTCTATTTTCGTATGGTATTTATGCTTGTACAGTGGTCCCTCGGTTTTCGCCAAAAATTCGTTCCAGAATGCTGCTCAAGTGCCATTACCGAACGAATTTACTTCCTTAAGAAATAATGTCACGTAGGTTAGTCTATTTCAGACCCCCAAAAATACACTTGCAACAGCACTTACGAAAATACACTTACATAAATGTTCGAGTTTGGAGAGGCACGAAAACCGAGGGACCACTGTATTCTCGTTTTCTTAGTCTCATTTCATAGAATAGATGATATATTACAGAAATAGAGATAATTTTGACTGGTTTCACGATTATAAGTACCTTGAAACTAAGCGCAAAGTAGCGAAAATGTTTGATTTTGGCCGATGTTCAAGAGTAAACAAATCACACCATGCATCCAATACACATCAACTGGAGAGTCTAATATTCTTGCACAAGTGCGCTGATATTATTTATATCATTTTTACAATGATGCAGTTGTATACATAACAGTAAATCTTCTATTTTTTGTGAGAATAAAAATTCAAAATGGAAAGCAAAAGTAATGTAAGAGGGGCCTGGAGACGTGACTAATGAACAGAGAAGATGTTATTTTAGTGCCAGGAATGTCTGCCTTGTTTATTATGGACCCTATTTTGAAATTGGCATCGTTTGAAATTTGTGTGAAATTGGCCAAATTGCCATTTTCTGACCACTATTTTGGGTAGTTGAAATTGGTAAATAGACGGTTTCTTGTACTCAATCGATATAAGAAATGGAGTTCTAGCGAAATAGCTATAATTTTAGTAGACTGAAACATTGGAATTTGCCGAAAATAGGGCTCAAAGTGGGCGAAATCGCCGACGCGTAAATGTCATGGATACTGCTAACTTCGCGAAAGCATAATTCCGTTAGTTTTCGATCAAATTTCATAATTTTTGCGGCGTTATTATCAGAAAAAGATTCTCTATCATGTCATAAGAAAATTCTTTTTTTTTTTAAATTCGTGGACCCTGAGAACGAGTTTCAGAGAGACCCCTTGGACCCCCAAAGGGTTAAAACAGCTACTTTGTGGTGTATTTTTGTGTGGTTTTTATGGTAATATTCTCGATTTCTTGGTCTCATTTGATAGAATGGAAGATATATTAAAAACAGAGATGATTTTGATTAGTTTCAGGACTGAAAGTAGTGGAAATGTTCAATTTTTGCCGATATTCCAGAGTACGTACATACGTGTCCAACTGGGCAGTCTAATATGCATTTAGGAATGCACTGACATTATTTATACAATTATTACAATAATGCAGTAGTCTGCATGACAGTAAATCTTCTATTTTTTTGTGAATAAAAATTCAAAATGAAAAGCAAGCTTAATATAAGAGAGGCCTGGAGACGTGACTAAGGAACAGAGGAAATGTTTATTTAGTGCCAGGAATGTCTACATTGATTATTCTGAACCCTATTTTTTAATTTTATGTGAAATTGGCCAAATTATTAATTTCGACCACTTTATTGGGTAGTTGAAATAGGTAAATGGACAGTTTCTTGTACTTAATTGATAGAATAAAAGTAATACTAGACAAATAGCTATGAGTTTGGTTGACTGTAACAGGGGATTAGGGTGCAAGGTGGGCAAAATTGCCAATGTGTAAATATCGTCGAGACTGCCAACTTTGAACAGGTGAGATATTGGCAGATAATTTTCTGCTGAAAAAACAGTTTGTGGTTTGAATACATCAAATGATGATCCAACATTCTGGCAGTATGGAAGAATTTATGATATATTTTCTTGAACTACTGTTTCATATAGGAAGGAGATTTATAAAATGCATTTTGTAGTGGACTGCTTGGGAATTTCACTGAAATTCTTAGTGTATATGTTTTTCTTTTACAGATGCTCACTAGCTGCTGCATTAGCAAGGGGGCGGGCAATGTCAGTTCGCCTGGTTATCTTGGCAAGTTGTGGTGGACCCAACCCTCTCATCCCCAACCCTCCAAACAAATCTTTCCTGCATTCGCACCTTGCCACATTTTTGAGTCCATTCTTATCTTGTGGCTGTTGCAGGTGAGATATATTTATTATTTTTATGCCATTAAAACTATGCTGAGTCTTAACTGCTTTTAACAACTGCTTGTAATGTTTCAGAGAAAGTGTGGTCTTCAGGTAGTGGGGGAATGGTGTAGGCATGTGACTGGGGGGGGGGGAAATTGTATTGGCAGTTTGTGTGGGTGGAGGTTGCTTTGTGTGTGGCAGGAAATGGGTGGAGGCAAGCAGTATGGAACAGGCCAAGGTATGGTATTGGATGCATATGAGTGGATCACTGAAGCAAGGGAGGCTTTGTACATTAAGCAAGCCTTCCCTATAAAACAATGTACGTACTCACCTGTACGCCGTTGCGAGACAGAACTCGGCACGTGCCAATGTTCAAATGTGCCGCAATCTTGCAACTATGTTAAGGCAAAAATGTGTTAATAGACTGTGTGGTAACTGACGGTTTAATGTGTGTGTGCTTGTTTTGGCTTGTTTGTGTATTAATTTGTTGACAATTTTTGGATTTTTCAATATTTCAGTCGTGAAATTCTGTATGCTCCAAGAGGGAAACACTTTGCTGCTGCCTCACTTACTGGGTCAGCCATCACCCCAACCCCACGTTATGTTCTGGAGTATGTGGCTAAAGGACAGAACTGGCCTGAAGGTGATGTTGCCTTTCACCGCCGTATCACTGTCCCTACACTCTTGCTACATGGCATGAAGGATGACCGCATCTCACTGGTGGAGATGTGTGAAATGGAAAGGGTGAGTCTTTGTTTCTTAATATGAATATTGACAGCAAATGTTTTCTTGATAATTTTTTTTTAACCACACTGGCTGTATCCCACCAAGTTAGGGTGACAAATTAAATAAATATTCACCATTATTTATTCAATGGTTTAGTCTTGCCAGCAGTTTGCAGATGCCACAAATCAAATGACCTCCAAGTCTAACAAATACTACTTTCCTTCAGAGGGCAGGCACTGGACTTCCCTCCTCCAGGACTGAATTTAGCTAACTGGTTTCCCCGAATCCCCTCATAAAAGTTATCTTGCTTGTGCTGTATCACCTCAAGCCATAAAACCCATTTGTCTCCACTCTGATTTAACATTCTTACTCATGCCTGTTGGTTACCGAAGTCTAACTCGTAAAACCTCCTTCAGATTCTCCCTCCAACCCTTCCTGGGATAACCCTTTCCTCTCCTTCCTTCCATTCTGGATTTATACACCCTCTTGGTCATCTTATCTGCTCAATTCTCTCTAAATGCCTAAACCACCTCGACCACTACACTCTTATACAGTGCATTTCTCTCTGCTTTCATAGCTAAACTTTCTTGCACAGATGCCTCAACACTCAGGTGGCCTGGAGGCTAAAGCTCTCGCTTCACTCACGGAGGGCCCGGGTTCAATTCCCGGCAGGGTGGAAACATTTCGGTGTTTCCTTACACACACACACATACATACAACAGGCCTAGTGTCTAATCGACATGTGCCTAGGACAAAATGGTAACTAACTCCGGTTAGCTGGACTCCTGGAGATGGGAATTACAATGCCTGCTCTCTAAAGGAGGAGTTTGGGATATTGGCTGTTTGGAGTGACATCTAAACTGTCGTATCTTGAGAGCCTCTGCAAAGACAGTGATTATGTACGAATGATGGTGAAAGTGTTGAATGATGAAAGTTTTGAATGATGAAAGTTTTTTCTTTCTTTTTTGGATCACCCTGCCTCTGTGGAAACAGCAGGTGTTAAAAAAAAAAATCAATGTTATTATTTACCTCATCATTCGTAGTCCCATCTGCTGACAAGTCCACTCCATTATTATTATAATCAAATAGAAGCGCTAAACCACAGGGTTATACAGCCAAGTCCACTCCAAAATACTTAAATGTAGTATTCACTTCCTCCATATTCCCTCCTTGCAATCTAATATTCAGTTTTAATTTCCTTTTATTACATACATTCCCAAATTTATCCATCAACCTTTGCAACTTTTCAGAATTTTCCAAAAGAATTCTTATTGTAGTTCCTTGAACTGGAATTGAAATGTTTATTATTATATTATTCATAGGTTAGCACTAAACCTGTATGGGTGCTACAGAACTTGGGGAATAAGAGGTAAAGGTGGTTTGATGCAAGGATGGGAAGGGTACAAATTCCTTGGATTAAGAACTTTTCATAAGCATCAAGACACCTACCTCCCTTTGGGGTTTTTTGGAATGTAGCAAGATAATATTTAATGCATAGTTGCAATAATTGCACTGTAAACCTTTAGCGCTTCTATTTGATTATAATAATAATAATTCATTGTAAACCTAACTTTCACTTGCAACAGTGGCATACTAAAAATTTAAGACAAATGGAAATAAACTTATTTTCATTTGCTGACATTCACAGTGTTGTAATTTTCATCTAGCTTATATTCTAACTTTTATTTGCAGACAATACCTAGAGCATTTTTAGAAATGGTCCCTGGTGGGGGTCATGACCTAATGACAGATACACCCTTAGAAGTATGTCATGCTATACATCGCTTCATCAAGAGGTGGAAACAACAACTATAAATACCTGACTTAGGTACAGTATTCAGAGTTTTATTTCATTTAGTGTGCTAGTGTATAAAAAAAAATATAAGTGTACAGTTTAGAGTCAGTTTGAGTTTACCCTCAAGTATTGTACATCTTTTCTCTTGTCAGTTAGTGTACCTCAGCTTCTTGTAAAATTCTTCACATTATTAATTTTAATATTAAAAAAAATAAGCAACCCAAGTAGGTTATTTATCATTGCAGTGTGGTGATGTGTAAGGGTGGGGTTTAGTGGAAAGAATGTGAAAGCCCCTTGTTTGCAGAGC
The DNA here is from genome assembly GCA_009830355.1 of Cherax destructor. NCBI lineage: Eukaryota > Metazoa > Arthropoda > Malacostraca > Decapoda > Parastacidae > Cherax > Cherax destructor. The sequence goes on from WNWK01019542.1 coordinate 23,991, forward strand.
ATTTCGGGCAATTTTGTCCCCAGGATGCGACCCACACCAGTGACTAATATCCAGGTACCTATTTTACTGATAACTGATAGGCAACATGGACATCAGGTACACTACCTTGGAAACATGTACGTACTTATGTTTCCACCCGACTGGGAATTGACCCCCCGACCTCAGTGTGTGAACTGAGTGCACTAGCAATCGAGCTACAGGACACTTTATTCTGGCTTTTTGTTAGCTAGGAATTTCTTGCCAAATTCCAAAGCTACATTTAAATTATCTGGATCCTTTTCCTCAAAATAACTTGGTCAACAGAGTGTATTATACAATTATTGTAGATTGAGATCTAATTTCTCAAATTTCCCATTTACAACTTTGGAACAGCACCATTATTGTAGAGAGAATTTCTCCTTTCAAAAATCAGTTAAGGAATGCCCATCCTGAAATTTTGTATTTCTCAGGAAGTATATGGTATGCAAACAGTACTACTTCCTTAACCTTAGAATAATCAGACCCCCTTAAGAGTATCTACTCATTGGAAGCAGTGTGCAAACAGTAGTAGCCCTCCACTGGCAGCCACTTTGTGCTGCAGCTGCAGCCTGAATTCTAGATGCTTCTCCTTGTACAGTGGACCCTCGGTTACTGAATACCCCGGAAATCGTGCAATTATGTAAGTATAATTTTGTAAGTTCTTGTGGAAGTGTATTTTGGGGGTCTGAAATAGACTAACCTACGTGAAATTTTTCCTTAAGGGAGTAAATTCGTTGTTTAAAGGCATTGAGCAGACTTCAGGAGTGAAGTTTTACGAAACTCGGGGTCCACTGTACTAAGGTTAGCTGAAATCTCGTTACCTCTGTTTTAGTATCACCTGGGGTGATACTGAAAACGGCAATTTTTCCATCTCATTACCCTACAATTGTCTTTTCTTTTTTCTACTGAGGGGCTGTGGTTTGATTTGCCGGTACGAGTGTAAATGTTGGGAGGTTTCCTTACACCTGCTGCCCTTGTTCATATAGCAGTAAGTAGGTACGTACCTGGGTGTTAATACACTGTTGTGGGTTGCATTCCAGGGAGGGTAGTATACCTTAGATAGGGCTGAGCTTTGAAATAAGCAGAGGTAAGATAACATCTTTTAACCTGTTTAAGAAAAAAATCCTTGATGCTGGCAAGGGCTCTTGATCCCCCAAAATTGGACTTCTTCCCTTGCTCAAACCTGATGAACTCTAAGGGTTTTCACCTCCCTAAAATATAAAGATCTCCCAAACCTTTTCATGACCACACTAAATTATATTTAGGGAAAGTGCTAAACCTGGAGGGATCATAGTGTCTAGGGGACTGGGAGGTAATGGATTCACTCCAAGGAAGTGAAGTACAAGTCTATTTCCTTGATAAAGCCCTCCACACCATTGTCTGTGAAATGGGAGATTTTTTTTTTCCTCAAAGTCGGCTGTCTCCCACCGAGGCAGGGTGACCCAAAAAGAAAGAAAATCCCCAAAAAGAAAATACTTTCATCATCATTCAACACTTTCATCACACTCATACATAACCAGTCTTTGCAGAGGCGCTCAGATACAACAGCTGAGAGTAAGTCCCTCTCAACTGTCACTATCCCGACCCCTCCTTTAAAGTGCATGCATTGTACTTCCCATTTCCCTGAATCTAAGGTTTAATTCAAGGAAATAGATTAGAGTTCTTATTTCCCAGATTGAGTTAATAATTCTCCTGGATTTCTATTCCATCCAGTCCCTGTTTTTCATTTTTTTTTTTAACATGTCAGCCATTTCC
>WNWK01019542.1:25863-37565 GCA_009830355.1 Cherax destructor
GACGAAGAGTAAAAACTTTGTCCATTGAGTAGTTTGAAACAGAGAGTTTAAGGGGAGTGCGCGACGAGCTTGTCGTTTTGAGAGGAACGAGAAGAAAGTGTCGAATCGTCATGTGTGGGTCTTGGTCGTTTGGGTGTTGGACCAGGGGTGGTCCGATGTGAGACGGGCGAGCGATTCGAAATTGCCGCACCATCGAGGGAGAACCGGAATCAAGGTCAGAGAAGAGCGTAGGTCAGATGTATCTAAAGGGCCAGTCAGGTCCCTGGGACCTGAAGCAGGTGACGAACTGGCACCTGCTTCAGGTACAGGGGTATTAGGGTTGTCCGAAGAGTTATCCATTAACAAGGTAGGGTCAGAACTAGGTGCGGTATCAAGGGGCCCGGGGGTAGAGTCACGGATTAGGGCATCCATGGTTAGTTACTTCTTTCTTTTTTGTTTTTAAGAAAAAAAAAAGAAAGAAAAAAGAAAATAAAAATAAAAAAAGAATAAAAAAAGGGGGGAACGTGGAGGAATAGCTCCTAGGAGGAATGAAAGGGGCGTAAATCCCCCTCCGCGCCCAAGAGGACCTCAACACCGCAAGTAGTGCAGATGCTGCATGGAACCCGTGCCATACCCTACCCTTCATGCCAGTAAACCAGCAATCCGGGATAGCAACCTCACATCCACCGAGCCACCTCGGCGGACAAAAGAGAGGGCGGCCGGATATCCGCCACAAAGCATACCGCCTTCGGCCACCACCCCGGAATCCGAAAGGTGGCCTCCAGAGATACACCCGTCGCCCGAAAGATACCCAAGGCCACCCCCCGGGAGACCGGAGAGGGATCGGGACATCCCCAGGCGATCCAGATTCCACGGCAAACTACACCACCGCCAAGAACCTCAACGGAATGGGAATGGACCACGGTACCCTTCCCCCTACCTAGGAACTAGAAAGCCTGTGGAGAGAAGCTCCCAGGGTAAAAATGGGAAGGAAATAAGGGAGGGATGAGGAGGAGGAGGAGGAAAGGGAAAAGGGAGGATGGGGAATATGGGAAAGGGAGGGGGGATTGGGGGTGATTAGGGTTCCGGTCTGAGGAAGAAGACCAAAAGGTCCAATTCCTCAGACCGATAGCCTCTTTACCTCGTCAAGGAGCCCCCCTTAAAGAGGGCTTTCATAGCTAAACTTTCTTGCACAGATGCCTCAACACTCCGGTGGCCTGGAGGCTAAAGCTCTCGCTTCACTCACGGAGGGCCCGGGTTCAATTCCCGGCAGGGTGGAAACATTTCGAAGTGTTTCCTTACACACACACACATACATACAACAGGCCTAGTGTCTAATCGACATGTGCCTAGGACAAAATGGTAACTAACTCCGGTTAGCTGGACTCCTGGAGATGGGAATTACAATGCCTGCTCTCTAAAGGAGGAGTTTGGGATATTGGCTGTTTGGAGTGACATCTAAACTGTCGTATCTTGAGAGCCTCTGCAAAGACAGTGATTATGTACGAATGATGGTGAAAGTGTTGAATGATGAAAGTTTTGAATGATGAAAGTTTTTTCTTTCTTTTTTGGATCACCCTGCCTCTGTGGGAAACAGCAGGTGTTAAAAAAAAAAATCAATGTTATTATTTACCTCATCATTCGTAGTCCCATCTGCTGACAAGTCCACTCCATTATTATTATAATCAAATAGAAGCGCTAAACCACAGGGGTTATACAGCCAAGTCCACTCCAAAATACTTAAATGTAGTATTCACTTCCTCCATATTCCCTCCTTGCAATCTAATATTCAGTTTTAATTTCCTTTTATTACATACATTCCCAAATTTATCCATCAACCTTTGCAACTTTTCAGAATTTTCCAAAAGAATTCTTATTGTAGTTCCTTGAACTGGAATTGAAATGTTTATTATTATATTATTCATAGGTTAGCACTAAACCTGTATGGGTGCTACAGAACTTGGGGAATAAGAGGTAAGGTGGTTTGATGCAAGGATGGGAAGGGTAGCTTAAATTCCTTGGATTAAGAACTTTTCATAAGCATCAAGACACCTACCTCCCTTTAGGGTTTTTGGAATGTAGCAAGATAATATTTAATGCATAGTTGCAATAATTGCACTGTAAACCTTTAGCGCTTCTATTTGATTATAATAATAATAATGCATTGTAAACCTAACTTTCACTTGCAACAGTGGCATACTAAAAATTTAAGACAAATGGAAATAAACTTATTTTCATTTGCTGACATTCACAGTGTTGTAATTTTCATCTAGCTTATATTCTAACTTTTATTTGCAGACAATACCTAGAGCATTTTTAGAAATGGTCCCTGGTGGGGGTCATGACCTAATGACAGATACACCCTTAGAAGTATGTCATGCTATACATCGCTTCATCAAGAGGTGGAAACAACAACTATAAATACCTGACTTAGGTACAGTATTCAGAGTTTTATTTCATTTAGTGTGCTAGTGTATAAAAAAAAATATAAGTGTACAGTTTAGAGTCAGTTTGAGTTTACCCTCAAGTATTGTACATCTTTTCTCTTGTCAGTTAGTGTACCTCAGCTTGTTGTAAAATTCTTCACATTATTAATTTTAATATTAAAAAAAAAATAAGCAAACCCAAGTAGGTTATTTATCATTGCAGTGTGGTGATGTGTAAGGGTGGGGTTTAGTGGAAAGAATGTAGAAAGCCCCTTGTTATGCAGAGCATTTCGGGCAATTTTGTCCCCAGGATGCGACCCACACCAGTCGACTAATATCCAGGTACCTATTTTACTGATAACTGATAGGCGAACATGGACATCAGGTACACTACCTTAAGGAAACATGTACGTACTTATGTTTCCACCCGTACTGGGAATTGACCCCCAGACCTCAGTGTGTGAACTGAGTGCACTAGCAATCGAGCTACAGGACACTTTATTCTGGCTTTTTGTTAGCTAGGAATTTCTTGCCAAATTCCAAAGCTACATTTAAATTATCTGGATCCTTTTCCTCAAAATAACTTGGTCAACAGAGTGTATTATACAATTATTGTAGATTGAGATCTAATTTCTCAAATTTCCCATTTACAACTTTGGAACAGCACCATTATTGTAGAGAGAATTTCTCCTTTCCAAAAATCAGTTAAGGAATGCCCATCCTGAAATTTTGTATTTCTCAGGAAGTATATGGTATGCAAACAGTACTACTTCCTTAACCTTAGAATAATCAGACCCCTTTAAGAGTATCTACTCATTGGAAGCAGTGTGCAAACAGTAGTAGCCCACTCCACTGGCAGCCACTTTTGTGCTGCAGCTGCAGCCTGAATTCTAGATGCTTCTCCTTGTACAGTGGACCCTCGGTTAACGAATACCCCGGAAATCGTGCAATTATGTAAGTATAATTTTGTAAGTTCTTGTGGAAGTGTATTTTTGGGGGTCTGAAATAGACTAACCTACGTGAAATTTTTCCTTAAGGGAGTAAATTCGTTCGGTAATGGCACTTGAGCAGACTTCAGGAGTGAAGTTTTTACGAAACTCGGGGGTCCACTGTACTAAGGTTAGCTGAAATCTCGTTACCTCTGTTTTAGTATCACCTGGGGTGATACTGAAAATGGCAATTTTTTTTTCCATCTCGTTACCCTACAATTGTCTTTTTCTTTTCTCTACTGAGGGTCTGTGGTTTGATTTCGCCGGTACGAGTGTAAATGTTGGGAGTGTTTCCTTACACCTGCTGCCCTTGTTCATATAGCAGTAAGTAGGTACGTACCTGGGTGTTAATACACTGTTGTGGGTTGCATTCCAGGGAGGGGTAGTAGTATACCTTAGATAGGGCTGAGCTTTGAAATAAGCAGAGGTAAGATAACATCTTTTAACCTGTTTAAGAAAAAAAAATCCTTGATGCTGGCAAGGGGCTCTTGATCCCCCAAAAATTGGACTTCTTCCCTTCCTTGGCTCAAACCTGATGAACTCTAAGGGTTTTCACCTCCCCTAAAATATAAAGATCTCCAATCCTTTTCCATGACCACACTAAATTATATTTAGGGGAAAGTGCTAAACCTGGAGGGATCATAGTGTCTAGGGGACTGGGAGGTAATTGGATTCACTCCAAGGAAGTGAAGTACAAGTCTATTTCCTTGATAAAAAGCCCCTCCACCATTGTCTGTGAAATGGGAGATTTTTTTTTTTTCCCTCAAGTCGGCTGTCTCCCACCGAGGCAGGGTGACCCAAAAAGAAAGAAAATCCCCAAAAAGAAAATACTTTCATCATCATTCAACACTTTCATCACACTCATACATAACCAGTCTTTGCAGAGGCGCTCAGATACAACAGCTGAGAGTAAGTCCCTCTCAACTGTCACTATCCCAGACCCCTCCTTTAAAGTGCATGCATTGTACTTCCCATTTCCCTGAATCTAAGGTTTAATTCAAGGAAATAGATTAGAGTTCTTATTTCCCAGATTGAGTAATAATTCTCCCCTGGATTTCTATTCCATCCAGTCCCTGTTTTTCATTTTTTTTTTTTTTAACATGTCAGCCATTTCCCACTGAGCCAGGGTGACCTAAAAAGAAAGAACCCAGAAAGAAAGAAAAAACTTTCATCATTCAACATTTTCACCATCACTCATACATAATCACTCTCTTTGCGGAGGTGCTCAGATACGACAGTTCAGATGTCCCTCCAAACTGCCAAAATCCCAAACCCCTCCTTTAAAGTGCAGGCATTGTACTTCCCACTTCCAGGACTCGAGTCGAGCAAACCAGTTTTCCTGCTCACACTCCGACAGCTCATCAGGTCCCAAAAACCAATCGTCTCTATTCACTCCTATCTAACACACTCATGCACGCTTGCTGGAAGTCCAAGCCCCTGGCCCACAAAACCTTTACCCTTTCCCTCCTACCTTTTTGGGGACGGCCTCTACCCTGCCTTCCTTTCCCTACAGATTTATATGCTCTCCAAGTCATTCTACTTTGTTCCATTCTCTCTAAATGGCCAAACCACCTCAACAACCCCTCTTCAGTCTTCTGACTAATACTTTTAGTAACTCCACACCACCTAATTTCCACACTACAAATTCTCTGCATAATATTTACCCCACACATTGTCCTTAGACACGACATTTCCACTGCCTCCAGCCTCGTCCTTGCTGCAGCATTTACAACCCAAGCTTCACACCCATATAAGTGTTGGTTCCACTATATTCTCGTACATTCCCTTCTTTGCCTCCATGGATAACGTTTTTTTTTTTGTCTCCACAGACACCTCGAAGCACCACTCACCTTTTTTCCTTCTCAATTCTATGGTTAACCTCATCCTTCATAAACCCATCTGCTGACAAGTCAGCTCCCAAATATCTGAACATATTCACTTCTTCCATACTCCCTTCAATGTGATATCCACTTTTTCTTTATCTAAATCGTTTTATACCCTCATCATCTTACTCTTATCTATATTTACTTTTAACTTTCTACCTTTACACACCCTCCCAAACTTGTCTACTAATCTTTGATAATTATTACATCAGAGGACCTAAATTTGATTATTTGATGCCAATTTACTTTTCCACTTGCAGGTGCCACCGCCTCTTCAAACTGATTTTTTACATCTGTAATTATGCTTAGTCTGACCTGTGAAGACTGAAAACTTTTTGTACATTTCAGCTGCTAGAATTCTACCTACAGTTAAGTTTACCATTTTAATAAACTACAAAAATCCTTAGCCTTTTCATTATTTTCTTACATTTGATGTCATTGTCTAATAAATTACCACTGATACAGGTGTATCAATGTATGTACTTAAATAAATTCATCCCCTTAACCCTTTCAGGGTCCAAGGCCCCTCTCCGAAACTTTCTCAGGGTCCAAGAATTTAAAAAAAAAAAAAAATTATGAAATGATAGAGAATCTTTTTCCGATCATAACGCCACAAAAATATGAGATTTGATCGAAAACTAACGGAATTATGCTTTCACGAACCCCTGTAGTTTAGCGCTTCTATTTGATTATAATAATAATAATAATATGCTTTCACGAAGTTATCGGTATGGATGACATTTACGCATCGGCAATTTCGCCCACTTTGAGCCCTATTTCCAGCAAATTCCAATGTTTGTCTACTAAAATTATAGCTATTTTGCTAGAACTCCATTTCTTCTATCGATTGACGCTGTATAACCCCTGTGGTTTAGCGCTTCTATTTGATTATAATAATAATAATTCTATCGATTGAGTACAAGAAACCGCCTATTTACCAATTACAACTACCCAAAATAGTGGTCAGAAAATGGCAATTTGGCCAATTTCAAACGATGCCAATTTCAAAATAGGGTCCAGAATAAACAAGGCAGACATTCCTGGCACTAAAATAACATCATCTCTGTTCATTAGTCACATTTCCAGGCCTCTTACATTACTTTTGCTTTTCATTTTGAATTTTTATTCTCACAAAAAAATAGAAGATTTACTGTTATGTATACAACTGCATCATTGTAAAAATGGTATAAATAATATCAGAGTACTTGTGCATGAATATTAGACTCGCCAGTTGATGTGTATTGGATGCATGGTGTGATTTGTTTACTCTTGAACATCGTCAAAAATCGAACATTTTTGCTACTTTGAGCTCAATTTCAAGGTACAGTGCACCCTCAGTTAACGAATACCCCAGAAATCGTACAATTATGTAAGTATAATATTTGAAGTGCATGTGGAAGTGTATTTTTGGGGGTCTGAAATAGACTAACCTACGTGACATTATTTCTTAAGGACATAAATTCGTTCGGTAATGGCACTTGAGCAGGCTTCTGGGATGAAGTTTTTTCGTTAACCGAGGGTCCACTGTACTTGTCATTGTCAAACCAATCAAAATCATCTCTATTTCTGTAATATATCTTCCAATCTATCAAATGAGACCAAGAAAACGAGAATACATCAATAAATACCATACGAAAATAGACTGCAAAGTTGCTGTTTTAAACCAAAAACACGGTCAGTTTTTTTTCCTCATTATGCACTGTGTGGTGCAGGAATTTTTTTATACTGCACACACTGACCGCACAGACCCATTCTATCACACGTAGGCCTAACAGCCTGTTTCTGCTTAATTTGAGGGCGCTAGAATTTAGGCGTACTAGTACGTCAATAACCACAGTGCGTAAAACGTACTTGTACGACCATAACCCCGAAAGGGTTAATGAGACACTTATGAAGATTATTGTGGTGAAAACTTAATTTTTTTTATATACTGTACCACTTGCAGTAGTAGGTTGGTAGACAGCAACCACCCGGGGAAGTACTACCGTCCTACCAAGTGAGTGTAAGACGGAAGCCTGTATTTTGTTTTACATGATGGTGTCTTTTTTTTGTCTTAAACATGCAAGATTTCAGGTACGTCTTGCTACTTCTACTTAGGTCACACTACACATACATGTACACGTTTATGTATACACACTCATCTGTAACCCCTTTTCCTGTATAAATTTACTAAAAGAAAAAAAGAAAACCGTCAAAGTGGGATGTTTGAATGTGCGTGGATGTTGTGCAAATGATAAGAAAGAGATGATTGTAGATGTTATGAATGAAAAGAAGCTGGATGTCCTGGCTTTAAGTGAGACAAAACTGAAGGGAGTAGGAGAGTTTCAGTGGGGAGAAATAAATGTGATTAGGTCAGGGGTTTCAAATAGAGTTAGAGCTAAAGAAGGAGTGGCAATAATGTTGAATAATCAGTTATGGCAAGTAAAGAGGGAATATAAATGTATAAATTCAAGGATTATGTGGAGTAAAATAAAGGTTGGATGTGAAAAGTGGGTTATAGTAAGTGTTTATGCACCTGGAGAAGAGAGAATTGAGGAGAGAGAGAGAGATTTTGGGAAATGTTGAGTGCATGGGGAGTTTTGAACCAAATGAGAGAGTATTTGTGGTTGGGGATCTTAATGCTAAAGTGGGTAAAAATGTTGTGGAGGTAGTAGGTAAATTTGGGGTGCCAGGGGTAAATGTAAATGGGGAACCGTTAATTGAGCTATGCGTAGAAAGAGGTTTGGTAATAATTATTATAATCAAATAGAAGCGCTAAACCACAGGGGTCATACAGCGCTGCAGGTTTGGTAATAAGTAATACATATTTTATGAAAAAAAGAGGATAAATAAGTATACAAGGTATGACATAGCACGTAATGAAAGTACAGTGGTACCTCTACTTACGGGCAGCTCCCAACTCGAACAATTATGTAAGTGTATTTTTGTAGGTGGTTTTGTAAGTATATTTTTTGGGGGTCTGAAATGGATAAACCTAATTTTCATTATTTCTTATGGGAAAAAATTCCTTCGGTATTGGCACTTGAATAGCCAACTGGAACGAATTTTGCTCATAAGTAGAGGTACCACTGTAGTTTGTTAGACTATGTATTGGTGGATAAAAGTTGATGGGTAGGCTTCAGGATGTACATGTTCATAGAAGGGGCAACGGATATATCGGATCATTATTTAGTTGTAGCTACAGTTAGAGTAAAAGGTAGATGGGACAAAAAGAAAATGGCAACAGCAAGTAAGAGAGAACTAAAGGAGGAGGAAGTTAGGGTAAGATATAAGCAATTATTGGCAGAAAGGTGGACTAGTACAAGTATGAGTAGTGGGGGGGTTGAAGAAAGTTGGGATAGTTTTAAAAATGCAGTATTAGAATGTGGGGCAGAAGTTTGTGGCTATAGGAGGGTGGGTGCAGGAGGAAAGAGGAGTGAGTGGTGGAATGAAGAATTAAAGGGTGTGATAAAAGAGAAAAAGGTAGCTTATGAGAGGTTTTTACAAAACAGAAGTGTTAATAGAAGAGCAGAGTAAAAGAAAGGTGAAGAGAGTGGTGAGAGTGCAAAAGGAGAGCAGATGAAAGAGTGGGAGAGGCTGTCAAGAAATTTTGCTGAAAACAAGAAATATTTGTTGAGCGAGATAAAAAAGTTAAGAAAGCTTAGGTACTGTAATGTCACATTACAGTACCTAGTGGAAGGGAAACTGATAATCAGGGATGCAAATTGACCCAAGAGACCAGCAACAGTGAAAGTGGGAGATGGCCAACTTGTTGAAAAAAAAAATTATTATTACTCAGATATGGAAAACTTGAGGAAATTAAAACTGTATCAGGGTATACAACAAATTCTAACCACACAATAGAGAAAAACTAATGTGAAGGACCTGGAAGTGATAATGTCAGAGGCTCTCATCTTCAAAGACCATAACAATGTACAGTGGACCCTCGAGTAACGAACACCCCGGAAATCGTACAATTATGTAAGTATAATATTGTAAGTGCTTGTGGTAGTGTATTTTTGGGGGTCTGAAATAGACTAACCTACGTGACATTATTCCTTAAGGGAGTAAATTCGTTCGGTAATGGCACTTGAGCAGGCTTCTGGGATGAAGTTTTTACATTACTCGGGGGTCCACTGTATGTATCTACCTCAAATAGAAAAATGATAGGATGAATAATGAGAACCTTCAAAACTAGGGACGCCAAGCCCATGATGATTCTCATCAAATCGCTTTTTCTCTCTAGGCTGGAATGCTGCTGTACACTAACTACCCCCTTCAAGGCAGGTGAAATTGCTGACCTGGAGAGTGTACAAAGAACTTTCATGGCACACATAAGTACGATAAAGCACCTAAATTACTGGGAACGGTTGAAGTTCCTTGATTTGTATTCCCTGGATTGCAGGCGAGAAAGATACATGATAATATACACTTGGAAAATCTTAAGAGGGATTAGTACCAAACTTGCACATGAAAATCACTCCCTACGAAAGCAAAAGACTCGGCAGGAGATGCAACATTCCCCCGGTGAAAAGCAGGGGCGCCACAAGTACACTGTGAGAACACAATAAGTGTCAGGGGCCCCAAGACTGTTCAGCTGCCTCCCAGCATACATAAGGGGGATTACCAATAGACCCCTGGCTGTCTTCAAGAAGGTCCTGGATAGACACTTAAAGTCAGTACCTAATCAGCCGGGCTATGGTTTGTGTGCAGCCAGCAGTAACAGCCTGGTTGATCAGACCCTGATCCACCATGAGGCCTGGTCTCAGACTGGGCCTCGGGGGCGTTGACCCCCGAAACCCTCTCCAGGTATACTACTACATTAATGGGGACCCCATGAATGCATTAATAATATTAATAATTAATAATAATAATAAATTATAGGTAGTAGGTTGGTAGACAGCAACCACCCAGGGAGGTACTACCGTCCTGCCAGGTGACTGTGAAACAGAAACCTGAAACTGTTTTATATGATGGTAGGATTGCTGGTGTCTTTTTTCTGTCTCATAAACACGCTGGATAACAGGTATATCTAGCTACTTCTACTTACACTTTAGGTCACACTACACTGGCATACACATGCATATATATACATACACACATCTAGGTTTTCTTCTTTTCTTAATAGCTCTTGTTCTTTTTATTTTCTCTATTGTCCATGGGGAAGTGGAAAGAATCTTTCCTCCATAAGCAATGCGTGTCGTATGAGGCGACTAAGATGCCGGGAGCAATGGGCTAGTAACCCTTTCTCCTGTACAAATCTACTAAAAGAGAAGAAAAACTTTATAAAACTGGGTTGTCTGAATGTGCGTGGATGTAGTGCGGATGATAAGAAAGAGATGATTGCCGATGTTATGAATGAAAAGAGTTGGATGTCCTGGCCTAAGCGAAACAAGCTGAAGGGGGTAGGCGGAGTTTCAGTGGGGAGAAATAAATGGGATTAAGTCAGGAGTATCTGAGAGAGTTAGAGCTAAGGAAGGGTAGCAATAATGTTGAAGGATCAGTTATGGAAGGAAAAGAGGAATATGAATGTGTAAATTCAAGGATTATGTGGATTAAAATAAGGGTCGGATGCGAAAATGGGTCATAATAGCGTGTATGCACCTGGAGAAGAGAGGAGTGTAGAGGAGAGAGAGAGATTTTGGGAGATGTTAGCGAATGTATAGGAACTTTGAACCAAATGAGAGAGTAATTGTGGTAGGGGACCCAAATGCTAAAGTGGAGAAACATGCAGAGAGGGTGTAGTAGGTAAGTTCGAGGTGCCAGGTGTAAATGATAATGGGAGCCCTTTGATTGAACTTTGTATAGAAAGGGTTTAGTTATAGGTAATACATATTTTAAGAAAAAGAGGATAAATAAGTATACAAGATATGATGTAGGCGTAATGACAGTAGTTTGTTGGACTATGTATTGGTGGATAAAAGACTGTTGGAGTAGACTTCAGGATGTACATGTTTATAGAGGGGCCACAAATATATCAGATCACTTTTTAGTTATAGCTACAGTGGGAGTAAAGGTAGATGGGATACAAGGAAAATAGAATCAGTAAGTAAGAGAGGTGAAGGTTTATAAACTAAAAGAGGAGGCAGTTAGGGTAAGATATAAACAACTATTGGAGGATAGATGGGCTAGTGAGAGTGTAGGCAATGGGGTCGAAGATGTATGGGGTAGATTTAAAAATGTAGTGTTAGAGTGTTCAGCAGAAGTTTGTGGTTACAGGCGGTGGGTGCGGGAGGAAGAGGAGCGGGGGAATGATGATGTAAAGAGAGTAGTAAGGGAGAAAAAGTTAGCATATGAGAGGTTTTTTCAAAGTAGAAGTGATGCAAGGAGGGAAGAGTATATGGAGAAAAAAAAAGAGGGTTAAAAGAGTGGTGAAGCAATGTAAAAAGAGAGCAGATGAGAGAGTGGGTGAGATGTTATCAGCAAATTTTGTTGAAAATAAGAAA
>WNWK01019543.1:0-37561 GCA_009830355.1 Cherax destructor
CCCTGGCTGTCTTCAAACGGGCACTGGACAGGCACCTAAACTCGGTATCTGACCAGCAGGCTGTGGTTCGTACGTTGACTGCGTGCGGCCAGCAGTAACCGCCTGGTTGATCACGCTCTGATCAACATGAGGCCTGGTCAGACCGGGCCGCGGGGCGTTGACCCCTGGAGTTCTCTCGGTAAACTCACCTGTGATGTTACGAGTCCTTGGCTGGTTACTGGATCTTCTTTTGTTGCTCTAACCCTTGGCCATTGACCGTGACTTCAGATGAATAGTAGACGATGGGGAATGGGTGAATGTTGTGGAGTGTCACTTTAGTGGCAGCCGGGCAGGTGGTGGTAACTCAGTCCTATTAGTTGGTGATTTTTTTATTTTTTTTTTAAAAAAACACATAAGTACATTAACAACAAACTTTGCAAACTGTACAAAACATTAACATTATATAATGACAATGATACAAGAAAAATCGTATCGATACCACTCCACTTGTGGTTTCTGAACAAAAATACTATAAAAGCTAAACATCATACAGATAAAATAAAAAAAAAACTTTTACACAAAAACCATGAACACAGGACACGTATATGCATGAATATTACTAAATACCTCTAACCAACGCAAGTTGCGTTTTATAAACCAACATATAAAGGATTAACCATCTAATTGAATATTTCAAGGTAATAATATGAACTTTACAAAATAAATTGACCACAAGACACACAACACTTGACAAAAGACCAACTTAATTTCCTACCCTATCCCTATTAGACTATTCCTATTACTTAATACAATCACGTATCCCAACCCACAGACATATATCACCATAACATATAATAATTCATAAACACACACACACAAAATAATAACTAAGGACTGTTATACATAAGATCTATGTACTATAATGATACCCTGAATCATCATACAATTTTTTTCCAAATAATACCCACACGATAAGATCGTTGGCATCATTAATTCCAAAAGCTATACAAAACAGTACAATACTTTCACATTGCTTAATGGCAATGATATAATTAATATGAAACGGAGCTATACCCTAACATTACATAATGACAATGATAATGTAAAAACCTTATCTGATACCACGAATCTTGTGGTAGTATTACAATAACTCCACAACATATTATAGTTACCTGTTTTGAGAGTACTTATAATGAACAAGATATGTAATATTTGATAACATTATTAACATGATCCCGTACAAGGTCCAGGAACTATACCTTCCTGTCTCATAAAAACCATCGATTACCATGCTCCAACACTTTAGAAACCCCCCTTTTGCATACTCCTTTCCCTTGAACCTGTTCTTTGTCACGTCATAATGTAAAGTCAAGTCCAAACAAGTTCATCCTGTCATCCTCTCGTACCTATGCAACACCTTTCCGTGTCAGCTGTCTTTTCCTCACGCTTAATAAAAAAGCATATGCGTCGCCAGTCGTCCCCCCCCCTCAACATTCACTCTACTAAGCACCCTAAAACCTCATTCAACACAACATCGACCCCTCCCTACCTACTCCGGCTTCCAAAGAATCCAGTCCATTCCAGCTCTACTCTGCATCACCATAATAACTTTGCTACTGTTAATGTCCTATATCCTTCAGAGAAACTCGATACCCATTTACCTCTATATAATAGCCTATTCCTACACATTGAACGATACACGTTAGCCACTATGGTTTTCACCCTACAGTCCCCTTCCACCTCCCTCATTCCCCACAATACATACAAAAAATCCGCAACTACATACATGATTGCCCTCCCCACCTCTCTTGATACTCCCCCAACATCAAAGCTTAAAGCCCGTAAGGACGAAAATTTCCTCCCCCCACCACCAATGCAATCACCCTTGCCAACCACAGCCTCACCCCCTCTAAAGACTCACAAAAATAGACAGCATGATATGCTGTCTCCTCATCTCCACACCTCTGACATTCTTTTGTACCCACCAACCCCATCCTATATAATTCAGACCTCGATGCCAATATACCTAATAAAAATCTGTAGACCACCTCCCTTACCTTAGGCAATAAACGAATCTTCCTGAACCCTCCCCAAATCCCCATCCAATCATAAACTGGAAAATTCGTGTGACCCTGTACCACCCCTCCCTTTTCACTCCCACCTCCCACACTCCCAACCTGCCCACCTTTGCCCTTTTAGGCTCCCTCATTGCCAATAACTGTCTAGCCATGATCTCACACACCTGCAGGTACCTTCCACCCCCCACCACTTCCTTACATCATCCATGACTCATTGTCCCCTCACCCCCCCCCTCTTCCGTAAAAAACACTGTTTCACATAAACTGCTTTCACATGATGTTCCAAAGAAATGAGCCCCTTCCCCTCTCTTGACATTCATCATGACAACTTCCTTTCGAAGCCACGGCCTCCCATACCCCCACACATACCATAACACTTTTTGTAATTCCCTGATGTTGGCTATCCTTAAAGGATACACCGCAGCTACATTCCACACCTTACTGTATACAAGGGTGTTCACCACCACCACCCGTTGCAACAGCGTAACATCCTCCACCCTCCAACCCCTCATTCAACCCAGAGCCCTACCCCCCACCTCCTCAGAATTCACCTGCCTGGCCACTCTCACATCTGCCATAAACACAATTACACAGATCTTTATCCTATCCACACCATTCCATCCATACACCTCCCCCAAGCCCCCCCCACCCACGTACCCACCTCCAATAACTTAGACTTGGTGCCATTAACCCTCATCCCCATTGCCACTCTATAATACGTCCCACATTAACCAGCCCTTCTGTCCCACCCACCAATACAGTAGTATCATCCACATACCCCACTATGCCCACACTACTCGCCCCCCTCCTCTTATCTCTCCTACTCCTTCCTCTATTAACCTTTAAAATTGATCCTGCATGCACGCAAAAAGGATCTGAGATATGGGACACCCCTGTCTCAGACCCCTTTCCCTCACCACCTGTTTCCCCAACTTACCATTCACCTGCACACGCACCTTTGCAAAACTATACAATGTCTCAACCCATCCAGCAATTTCCTCTCCAAATCCTTGACTCCTTAATATAATTACCAACATGCTTCTATTCACACAATCATACGCTTCCTTCCAATCTATTCCCAAGACACCCCGGTCCTACCCTCAATAAAATCCCTGATTCTCCCATGTCCTACACTCATACTTCTTCCAGGTATACCAAACTGCCCCTGATGTATGACTTTGTCGATCACCGTTTTCATCCTATTCCCTAAAATTTTCGCAAAGATTTTATAATCTCCACACATGAGGGATATTGCCCTGTAATTTCCCAAGGTTCTCCCCCCCCCCCCGCTCCTTTCGGCACCAGAACAACTAACCTTGTCCCCTGCATCTCCCCCAACCGACCCCCATCATTCATACAACTAAACAAACGCACTAAACATTCTCTCAACGTCTCCCAATACACTACATAGAAATCATTCGGTATCCCGTCTAACCCTGGTGCTTTCCCAAGACTTAATCTAGACATTGCTTCCCCCATCTCCTCCTCACTTATACTTCCACCCAACTCCCCACGTTCCTCCTCCCCCAAACGACACAGGATCCCTTCCTGATGAAGGACCTCCCCCTCACTACCCATCCCTACACTCATTGATAATTTCCTCCCAAACCAATGATCGGCATAATTGCTTATGCCATCCGTTGTCATGAGCACCTGTCCCAGTTCATATCCTTCCACCTATGTACACACCTCAACCTCCATAATCGTGTTACCCCTCTGCCTATCTCTAAACCTCCTCAACACGCAACCTGATGGTCTATCACCCAACAACACCACCTCAATACCTCATCTTACTCTGATCGCATCAAAACGATCATTCTGAATATCCCTCAACCTTCCCTGCAACCCTTCTATTTACCCATACCTACAAACCCCTCCCTCATAACTTTCATTAAGCTGTCCCTCCAAATACTTCTGAAGACCAAACTTCCACCTTGCCTCATCCCTTCCTTGATTCCTGTAAAAGTCCCTTATACCCTCCTTCGCACACTTTTCCCACCAGCCTAAAAAATCCTTCTCCCGTTCCTCTGCTCCTTCTTACCAGAAGGACCCCCACCATTCTTCAAACGATCTCCTCCCCCCCCCACAGCAAATACACATTTAACTTCCAATAACCATTGTACCTTGGGACCATTCCATCCCACTCCACCTCTACTAATACACCACGATGGTCCGAAAAACCAATATCAAGTGTTTGCCCCCTCCCCACTGTAACGGCCCTTGTTGCGTAAACACGACTGGGCTGCATAGCCTCTCCTCACAAAAGTATGCTCCACCCTCCACCCATCTCCCCATACCACATCGAACACTCCCACCTCCCTCAGTAAAACACACAACGCCTCTAACTCACAACCCGCCCCTAACTCAAAACCCGCCCCTCTAGGTTCTACATCTTTTTTCCTGATTATACAATTCTAATCCCCACCCAGCAGAGTAATCATAGGCAAACCCCGTAAATGATATGTCAAAACCTTCCTTACAAATTCTTAACATTTTGATTATTGTCAGCTGGCATATATATTCCCATGAAACATACCTGAATGTCGCCCCAATTTCCATCCACCCTCACCACCCGCCCTTCCCCCTCCTCCCAAGCTAACAACCAAAAGGGACTGGACTCCTTCACTCCCACAGCCACCCCACTTACTCTTTAATTTCCCCGAGTTACCTGCATACACCTTATATCCTTTTAATCTCGACTCTCGACCACACCTAAAATTATGCTCTTGTATAAAAATTACGTCTACATCATATCGTCTTAATAATACTTCCACCCACCTATGTTTAATTTCTGCCCTTAGGCCATTCACATTAATCGTTAAACACTTGAATACGCCAAAGGGGGCTTTCCTCTGTGCTTCTGCGGGAGGGAAATGACACCCTTCCCTAAACCTCTTTTGTCTCTAACACTCCTCACTCCCTGATCCCATACCCTCACCTGTACGCTGGCCTGGTGTGAGGACATCATCTGACACCTCTCCCGCCCTCTTTCTTGATTCATTCCCTACCTCCATTACATCTGTGTCCCCATCCCTATGCACAACAGCCTCCACTTCCTGCACCAGCAAACTGTCTTCCCCAGCCTCCAGCACGCTCATGTCCTGGTTAATCCTACCCTACTCCACCTGTAAGTGTCCTTCAACTCCAGAGGGAATCACCTCCGGATCTTCCATAAACGTTCACAACATCTCTTGCAATGGTTGCGGTAGGTCCTCCTGGAGGTCATCGACCTCCACCAAATCCTCAGACTCATTATCTTTTTCAGGCCCAACTATTGTTGGAGCACTCAACTCCTCAGGGAGTGTTACACAAGTTTCCCCCACACCTTCCCCCACTTCTGCCCCACTGGCTTTTCCCAGTCCTTCCACAATCTCAGGTGTTGGCTCCTCCAAGGGATTATGCATCAAAAGTACCTTTGTAACCATTGATCTTGGGGCCATGACGGTTGGACACCCCGCCGCCATGTGATCGTATGCCCCACACACACGACTTGTCCTACGCTGTCCTGCATGCGTAACAAACACCTTCGTTCTAAAGTCCTCCAGCAGTACATAGGATGGTATAGGCCTTTTCGAAGTCATTTTCAATGTGAAGGAACCTTCTGGCAACCCGGCATATATTCCTTCATTCCACCTTCCCATAGTCGTAACATGCACCACACCATACCATTGAAAAGCCTCGCTGATGTCCAATCCAATGGCCTCAAATGTCACATTACGAATCCTCACAAAGGTGTAATGTGTCAAGGCATCCCTGAGCCGGACTTCTATCCCAGTGTTGATAGTGAGGTGCTTCTCCTGGTACTTCACCACAGTTTTTCATATGCCTCCACGGTACTAAACTTCATGAAGATCCTCGTCAAACCATTCAGCGCAATGCTGTATAGGTCTTCATGACAAATACAAAAAGTGTCACGGATTATCGCCGGCAGCAAAACAGAAGCGTTAGCTGGGTAAATAGCTGGGTGTTGCTCCTCCTCCAAACACTGGTCGCCATCTTGCAGAAAATCAGAAGTTGCGCAAAGCCTGGACCAGGAGCAACTGCGCAGCACAACCTCTCGGCCCGAGAGCGAAGAGGTCAAATGTAAGTTGGTGATTTGCATGTTTTTGGGTGATTTCTGCAGTTGATTTATATCAATCTGGGTGTCCACATATGTTAGTGTTATGTGGGTCTTGATTAGGCCATCACAGGGCTGCTGGGAACCTCAGGTGGAAGTAAAATTAGAGGACAAGGTTCTTACTACTTGCTGCTGCTGTGGGGTGTCTTACCTAACAGCCTCCTTTCCTGTCTCGTTCTCCCATGAATAATTACTTCAGGGTCATACTGAACTTCAAATCTTGATTTTCGAAAAGATGGGGCAGTCTGAGGTGCAGTCGGAGACCTCGTTTTTGAACTGGTCCGATTTAAGTTTTCTGTGGAGTGAAGAAACGGGGGGGGCGTTGGAGTGCTTGTACAAGCCCGTCCTAAAAATAGGACATTTTGGAATGGCTTTTTTTAATATCCTGCTAACATCCTCTGTCTGGGAGGGGATGTGGGAGCTAGTATTTTCTTTCTGCGGGGGCCTGAGCCAGAGACGAATATCCACAGTACGTCGGGAAGCCTCTGTGATTCTTTGTTACCAGGCAAGTATTTTGAAGACACGTGGGGCACCGAGCTCTAGTTCTTAGTATCTTACAAAGAAATAAAATTTACTTTACTATAAAACATTAAAAAATATAAAACTACAGTTCAGGTAAGTTATATTCAACCAGTTTAAATATTAGATGGTATGCGAATCTGCCTCATTATTCTGGATGTTATTCTTTGAACATTTTCCACCTACCAGTAAATAAGCCCACTTTAAAATCTTCATATAAAAAACATAAAATAAAAAAAGCGCTGAAGAGTTCTTTTCAGCTTAAAATGAACTGGGCTCTCTAATTCCTCCCCAGATCCAGTGATGAAGTCAGTATTTCGTGGGAGCTGCTGCTGCTGCTGCAGCTTCTAGCATCCGCCACTCCTGCCTTGTTCCCACATGAATAATTACTTCTGGGTTATATGGAACTTCAAATCTTGATTTTCTAATACATAAGGTAGTCTGAGGGGCAGTCGGAGGGGCAGTGGGAGGCCTCTTCGGTTTTGCACATGTCTGGAAGTTTTCTGGTGAATGAAGAAACCTTGGGCGGGAGTATGTGTGTAAGCCTGTCCTAAAAATAGGACCTTTTTTAGGGGCTTCGTTTTTTCTTTTGAACATCCTCCGTCTGGGAGGGGATGTGGGAGCTAGCAGCATTCTCCTAGACCATCCTAGGAGAGTAAATCTATGAATTATTATGTGTAATTTCTCTACCTTCAACTCGAATGTGTGTTGTTTGGGGTGGGTGGCTTGAAGACAGCCAGGGGTTTGTTGGTAATCCCCCTGATGTATGCTGGGAGGCAGTTGAAGAGTCTTGGGCCCCTGACACTTATTATGTTGTCTCTCAACGTGCTAGTGGCACCCCTGCTTTTCATTGGGGGGGATGTTACATCGTCTGCCGAGTCTTTTGCTTTCGTATGGAGTGACTCTCGTGTGCAAGTTTGGTACTAATCCCTCGAGAATTTTCCACGTGTATATAATAATGTATCTCTCCCGCCTGCATTCTAGGGAGTACAGGTTTAGGAACTTCAAGCGTTCCCAGTAATTAAGGTGGTTTATCGCAGTTATGCGTGCCGTGAAGGTTCTCTGCACATTTTTTAGGTCAGTAATTTCACCTGCCTTGAAAGGTGTAGTTAGTGTGCAGCAATATTCCAGCCTAGATGGACTTGAATCTTGCTCCTTTATATCTTGGCATCGGTATCGGTTGACCAGGCCATCACCAGAGTTGATAAATAAAAAAAAAATACACTGGTTACCACAAGTTAAGCAAATATAACACTTAAAAAAGCAATCAATCAACTTTGTCTGATAATATTACAAAGTGGGTGTACATATGTTATTTACACATTTTATGAATTAGTTATTACAAGAAGGCCAATAATATGCCTAGGTATGCCTAGGCATTTCAGGCAGTCTTATGATAGGTCTTACTCAATAGTGACACAATGATTATACTGATATTAAGGTTAGGTAATTGTAGTGATTAACTAGGTTTACAAAATTGAGGTACTGTAGTTCAAACATTTATGAATTTAACAATTAATTTATATATTAATGGTAAAGGTGATGTATTGGCATAATACAGTTTCTATATTGGAGTGTCTTAGGCAAACTTATGACTAGCTTAAGAATTATTAAGCAATAGTTGTGTTAGAATTTTGGATAGTCATTTGCAAATTAAGGGGAATCAGATATATCAATAAGTGTACAGTGGACCCTCGGTTTTCGTTGAAAATTCATTCCAGAATGCTGTTTGAGTGCCGTTACCGAACGAATTTGTTCCCATAAGGACAAATGTAAATTAGATTAGTCGTTTTGGAACCCCAAAAATACACTTAAAATACTCTTATAAAAATACATTTACATAAATTTTTTTTTTATATTTTATTTAAAGGACATTATACATACACACAAATCAATATGACCTTATAACCAGTACAGGATATTACAATAATACAACCAAACACCCATGTGTATAAATACACATGAATCTCGGCTTCAAAATTCCAAGTAAAAAGGAGAATACAATGAAACCCAAATACAATGCAACATACTGACAATAAAGCACAAGACAATATAAAAATACATATCATTGGCATCATGAACAATTTTAACTGCCAGTAAGAACAACACGTAATTTATTTAGCATCATAATCGATAATTATAAAAAAAAATGACACCCCCCCTTCACCCTCACCTACCCTAAAATAAATCTGCACATTAAATGTGCCTATTCCCATAACAATCATGAACATTTTTTTCTTATTATATTTAATGTAAACGAAATACACAAAATACATCAATATGGCACCTTATATCAAATATGATTATTGCAATACAAACCAACCGAACGTACAAACATCCGCAAACTATGGAAAAACATACAATGCATCGTTCTGACAATAAGCACTTAACAATATATAACTTACATATTTAGGCACCTCGTACGTTACTTACTGCCAAAACGCACAAACACGTTATGTATTTAATAACACAATGGAAAACCATAAAAACTTGACCCCCCCCCTACAATCCCATCTACCCTAAAGAGACCTACACATTACCATTTTACTATTACTTTCATCATGAGGAAACGTTTGGTATAATAATTTTAATAACGTATATTATTATAACCTAATGTGAACATTGAAACCCACACTCTCACCACTATCTTATTGTGACTGACACAAAACATTGGGAAACAATTATGTCAAATGTCAAACCAAACATACAACGTGATCAATATACTGAGGGAATGACATGCATTCATAAAACCAGAATCATGATTTTTCCTTTGTATATACACATATATACATATATATATATACACATATATATATACATATACATAAACGGGAAAAAACAGACTATAACCAAACTATTATAGGTGAAATATCAGGTATATACAACTAAATGCAAATATAAGTTCTCAACATACACTTACGTATGCCAGCCCTTACCAGGTACCCCTGTGCCAGACAAACCCCCATTGCTTGCCCCTGACACCTTCCTACCATTCCCTCCCCTCCCCTGTCAAGGTCACAGATACATTCTCCGAACGCCCCATAACCCCCCCCGCCCTCTTCCTCCCCCCTCTCATTCTCATACATACCTCCTAATCAACACATACTCTAAACAAAACCTCCCCCCAGGAGACCAACCCCTTACGTACCAATCCCATCCCCCCCCCAATAAAGTCCCCATTGTCAACTGCCTATACCCCACCGAAAACCCCCGCTCCCATGCCTGACCGTAAAGTCCTTGATTCCTGCATTTTGTTCTAAAGAACCGTGCTGCAAGAGCCCGGATTCTCCCCTCACCCCGAACCTCCCTCATACCCCAAGTTACAAAAATATAATCCAAAACCAGATACATAACCGCTCGCCTAACACCCTCAGGACTACCTGCAACATCTAAACTTAAAACTCGCAACACAGACAACCCTCCTCCCCCACCTCCTGATTATCCCACCGAACCACTCTCGAACCCTAGGCAAATCCTTGCAAAAATATATAACATGAAAAGCCGTTTCCAAAATCCCACAGCGCTGGCATAGCCCGTCCTTTATTAGACCCATTACGAAAAGTTGAGCTCTGGATGCCAATATATTATGCAGAAACCTAAACCCCGTTTCCCGCACCCTGGCCGGCAATTTTAACCTTTTTAACCAAAACCACGTAGCCCCCCAATCATACTTTGGATAAGCTGCCGCCCCCTGTATCTCCAACTCACCAGTTCCAATCCTATCAAGCACCTTAACCCGGATTTTCCGCGGTTCCGAGACTACTATGAGATGTCGCAAGAGGGCCTCACAAACCTGAAGATCCTTACCATGCCACCACCGCCTGCTCTCCCTCATAACCCTGTCCACTCTCACCCCTCCCTCCCCTCGCCAAAAATTCCTGCCTAACGTAAATCCCCATCAATCGCCTCCTCAGAGGTATCAATCCCATACCTCCACTTGCCACCCTAGTCATAACCACTTCCTCTCGCAACCAATGTCTTCCAAAACCCAAAATAAAACGCAAAACCCTCTTTTGCAGCCGCCGAATATCCTCTTCCATGAGAGGATAAACCGCTGCTACGAACTACAACTTACTGTAAACCAATGCATTAACCACAATGACCCTTTGCAAAAGAGTTATCTCCCCCGGCCTCCATCCTGCCATCCTACCCACAGCTGCCTCTATCACCGCAGAAGAATTAAACTCCCGTGCAACTTGCGGCACATTACAAAAAACAACACCACAAATTTTTATCCTATCCACTGTATTCCATCCAAACCTTTGACCCAACGCCCCCCCACCCAAGTTCCTACCTCCAACAATTTCGATTTTGCCCTATTTGCACTCATCCCAGTAGCCAACCCAAAAATCTCTATCATCTTATTAACAGTGCCCAACCCCTCTAAGCTTCCCACCAAGATAGTGGTGTCATCTACATACCCGACGATACCAGGGCACATTCGGGTCCCTCCCCTCTCTCACACCCTCCTGCACCAATCTATAGAAGGGATCCTGCAGACATGCGAACAGGAGCTGCGACAAGGGACGCCCCTGTCGCAGCCCCCGTCCCATGCCCACCACAGTCCCCACCCTCCCGTTCACCTGCACTCTCACCTGCGCCCTGCCATAAAGCGTCCCCACCCACCTCACTACCTCCTCCCCAAACCCCTGTTTCAATAATATGCCCTGCAACATCTCCCTATTCACGCTGTCATAGGCAGTTTCCCAATCCAACCCCACGACTCCCCCCCTCCCTACCTTCAACAAACCCTTTTATTCTACGATGCCCCTCCCTCATACTACGTCCAGGAACTCCATACTGCCCTCCCTCTAAAATATTATTTAATACTTTCTTCATATGATTCACCAGAATACGCGCAAAAATCTTATAATCAGCACAGAGTAAAGTTATCGCTCTATATCCCTTTAATGTCCCGCAACCCCGGCCCTTGGGTATTAAAACCACTATCCCTGTTCGCTGCCCTTCACTCATACTTCCCATTGACTTCATACCATTGAAAACCCTCACCAATACCTCTCGCAAAACCTCCCAATGAGTCACATAGAAGTCGCCCGAAATCCCATCCAAACCCGGTGTCTTCCCAAGTTTCTGTCCCTGCACCGCCTGCCATACCTCTTCCTCAGTAATGCGTCCCTCCAAACTTTTCCTGTCCTCCTGACTAATCCTCTCTAAGATGCTACCTAAAACGAAACCACATGCCTCCTGATTATATAACCCCTTCTGCAATTTTCTCTGAAACCATTTATCCGTATAGCAACTCATGCCCTCAGTGTTACGTATCACCTGACCACTCCTATACCCATCTAAATCCTCATCCACTGTTAAGGACATAATCGTCATGCCCTTCCGTCGTTCCTGAAATTTACGCAATACCATAGCTGAGGGTTTATCCCCCCATAAAACATCCTCCAATCCCCCTCTAACCCTAATGACATGGAAATTTTCATTTTGAATCTCCCTTAATTGGCCCCGCAGTTCATCGATTCACCCCTGGGGGTACCTCCCCACCCCTTATAACACTCCCGCAACTGCTCCTCCAAATACCTCTGCTTCCCATACCTCAACTTCCCATCCTCAGACCCCATCCGCATGTAAAATCCCCTTATTGCCACCTTTGCTCGTGTATCCCACCATTTCACAACATCCTCGATACCATTACCCCCTCCCCCATAATCTTCCCCACCACTCCTCAAAAACCTCACGATGCCCCCTCACCCTGCAGCAAACACACATTCAATTTCCAATAATAGGATAAATCTTAACTGCACCCTCCCATCCTAACTCAACCAAAACACCTCTATGGTCTGAAAAACCCATCTCCACACAGGTTACACTGCCCACCTGTATATCCCGCGTTACATAAACCCGATCAAGCCGTGCTGCGTATCCTCTCCGTACAAAGGTGTGTTCCACATTCCACCCCCCACCCTGTACCACATCCACCACCCCCACTGCCCCCAAAACCTCCCTTAAGGCATCCAACATACATCCCGCCCCTCTAGGCTCGACATCCTTCCCTCTAATTATACAATTCCAATCACCTGCTACAATAGTAACCATAGGAAGGCCCCTTAAGGCTTAGACTAAATCGTTACGAACAAAATCCTCCTTAACCCTACGATCATTGCACGCCGGCATGTACACCCCAACAAAGCACACCTGAATTTCCCCCCACTCACCTTCCACCCTAACAATTCTACCTCCCTTCCTCCATGTCCTCAGATGAAAAGGGCTGGTCTCCCGTACCCCCACCGTCACCCCTCCCTTTAAATGCCCAGAACTTCCTGTATATAACCTATAACCTTTCAACATTAAAACCCTTCCACACCTATAATTATGCTCCTGTAGGAAGCATACGTCTACATTCATACGTCTCAGTGTTGCCTCCACCCATTTCCTCTTAACCTCCGCTCGGAGGCCGTTGACATTCATATTCAAACACTTGAATTCTGCAATGGGGTTTTCCTCTGGCCTCATGGATCCTTGCTCCACAGTCTTGAAAGTACCACCAAACCTCGGCTCTCCTTTCCATTTCTACCTCCCCCTTTTTCCCTTGGCTCCCCCTTTCCTTCCTTAGCTATGTCCACCCAGGTCTTTTTACTGGACCTCTGTCCTGGTGTAATCACATCATCGTCAGCCTCACCACTTGGCCTCTTACGTGACTCACTCTCAAACTCCATGACCCCCTCCCTGGAGACCTATGCAGCTCCACTTCTGCAACAACCACTGACCTGCAGTTGACCACTTTAGCACCATCAACACCCACACCCCCTGACTCACATCTCCATCCGATTCCACTACTGTACTCTGCAACTCCCCAGCAATGGACTATCCAGAATCCTCCTCAGGTCCTCAAGACTGGGGTCTGGGAATTCAGTCCCATCCTCCAGTGGACTTCTTTCAGGGGTGACTCCAGCCGCCTCCATTGTCTCACTCGAGCTCTGGGGCAACGCTCAACACGGCCTCCGCACTCCTTCAACAGCATCCACTCCATTTGTCAATTCCCGCAGCATTCGCCAATTCTTCTACACAGGTGTCTCTAACAGCACCTGTTCTCTCGGCACCTGGTTCTGTCCGCACGCTGTCCTCACCTCGAGTAGTCCCATTGTATGGGCCCCCGTCGCCCGATCACACGTTGCTGCCATATGCCCAGTGTCGCCGCATAATCGACACGCCCTCTGCTGTCCTGCATCGTCACGTAACCTGGGGTACGGGCGCCTCCATCACAACAAAGACGGTATTTGCCGCCTCAGGGTCATTTTAAGGGAGAACGACCCCTCTGGCATTCCTGCATATGGCCCATGGGCCCATCTCCCTACGGTGGGCATGGATGACCCCATACTGGCAAAATACCTGTCTGATGTCTACCTCGTCGGCCTCGAACGGAATATTCTTTCTCCTTATCCACAAGTAGTGCGCAGGCGCATCCCGAAGACGTACCTCCAAGTTTGTGTTGATTACGATGTTCTTCTCCTGATACCTGTCGACGATTCCATTGTAGACACTGCCGGATACAAACTTGAAAAAACCCTGGCAGATCCATTCAGGGATATTCCGTAAATGTCCTCTGTAGATATCCCGTACGTGTCTCTCCAATCAAAGGCAAGAGAACGTTGGCATTGCTGGGATACACGGCTCCTGCAGCAAATCAATGCACACAGTATGTACTGTCTGCCGGTATCCATCCGCCATTTTGGGAAAATCAAAGTTCTCTGACTCCTCCACCAGGGAGTTTCTGGACGCACGTCCGTTCACCACCAAGGCTGGGGAACGACTGATTTACATAATTGTTCGAGTTCGGAGGTGAACGAAAACAGAGGGTCCACTGTATTTTGCCGTGGATATGTGCAAGGAAAGTAGTTTTCATGTGGTTAGCTACCGGTTGGGTGCGTAAGTGAGATCAAATGTTTTTTAATGGTGCTTTTGAAAATGGAGGTTGTCTGCAGTTCGGGAGTTTTCAGGCAGGGAGTTCCAGATTTTAGGCCATTGTTACGCCCACACAGTTTCATTACCAATATCTTCCAATGTTCATCTATCTAATGTTACATTGCGATTACCTAATTTTAAAGCTAACACGATGATAATCAGCTTTTTTTATATTAAAATTCTTTTTTCCCTTTTTCCTGAAAAAAAAATTTATATATATATAAAAAAGTACATAGGACGGTTTGCCCCGTGGTAAAAAACCATTCAATTTTTTGTGACGTCCCCTTGGCGGCTACTGCCTGACGCGAGCTGACGTCAGAGGTAAATTTTTTATAGTAGCCCCGTACAGCCCCCTCTCGGAAAAAGAAGGTCTTCATTGCTTACTCATTTGGGGGAATTATTGGTCTAGAGCTTTATTCTCTAAAGTCCCCCCGGGTTTAGGGGATCTGGTAAAAATTTTTGTATAGAAGTTCTCTTTTTAAAAAAGGCTTCAAGTATTCTAGTCAACATTCTCGTCTCAAAACAGAGACACAAAAATTTATTGATCAAAATATATATATATATATATATATATATATATATATATATATATATATATATATATATATATATTAAAGGCCCATTCAGCTAGAATGAAGGTCATGGTAATTTTAAAGTTGTGTATAAAGAGTGTGTTTATATATATAAAAAAGCTAAAAAAAAGGTCAATTAAAATCCCTTTAAGTCAATAACGTTATCTACGTTATATTAAAGATATATTTTAAAAAAAGTTTTTCGATCTCCTTATTAATCTATACACAAGATTAAATTATATCCTCAGAACGGTCTTATTACGATATTACTGGAGAATAAAATT
Organism: Cherax destructor; assembly: GCA_009830355.1. NCBI lineage: Eukaryota > Metazoa > Arthropoda > Malacostraca > Decapoda > Parastacidae > Cherax > Cherax destructor. The sequence continues at coordinate 15,479 of WNWK01019543.1, forward strand.
CTTCCCCCTAGACTAACATCGCCTATGCCTTAAAGAATATCAATAAATGGGGACCTGCTGTCCAGGAGATTGACTTTGTATAACCCCTTTAAAACAGACTTATAAAGTAATATTTAAAGGACCCTTGCAGAATAAGATGGCTTCATTATCTGCCAGATTTGAAGATCTTCCGTTGAACGTTGAATACAATAAAGTTACAAACATGTTGGCAAATACAAAGTCCCTCGGAGTCAAGTATGATAAACCCCACCCCGTGTTACCCTTCGGGCTATCATTGGGAATTTTATTTTCCAGAAGCCTCAGAAGAAGACTCTGGTGAGGAAATAACACGATGAAAGTTTGATTTCAAAATTTTGGACCAGCAGTCATTATTAAATGACATAAGTGCCTTTAGTAGGTATAAAGATACATCAACGAGCCCCTAAGTTCCGCTACAACTTCCGTCACAGGCTCAGTCAACTTGGGAAACCATAGATTTAGGTAATACACCCGAAACTACCCATTCTCAATGTTAACGGAACCTAGGATTCCGGTGAGGAATAATTTAGAGTTTTCCCCAAAGGAACTTCCTTCAAATTCCTCCTGAGATACAATCTCCTGAACAATTTGAGAAATTAGAACGCTTCTTGAAGCTACAAACTATAAAGCCCAACGTAAGTTTTAAGAAAAAGTTCGAAGAGCCATCAGACATGATAGACAATCAACCCAGAAAATCGATCGTCCAGAACTAAGGATCGAGACATTAAATTTATCAAGCGGCTGCTATGGTTCCCAAATTCTGTGAGGGAAACCCCGACGCATTTTTTGAAATTTGAGAATCGGCTCAAATTATGAAGTGGCCTCGAGAACACTGGGCTGCCCTGATAAAACTACTTTGACGGGAAAGCACAAAGGGAGCACGGCTTCATTACCGTTCGAACAATACTCTCAGTACGAGATGATAAAGAAAAATGTTTTGGACGCTTATGACTTCTTGCCTCCCAGTTATTTAGGGGTTTCCGGACATTGCAGCGCAACCCACAGCAGTCCTGGGTAGAGTTTGCCCGAGGAAAACAAACAGCGTTCGAGAGATGGCTTAGGGCTTCGAATTGCAATACAGTGGAGTCCCTTTTCAAAATTTTGAATGAAGACTTCTAAAATTACTTGACGGAAGACCTGCAAAGTATTTAACGGACGTTCCGCCTCAACGCTAATAGAAACTGCTTGATAGCCGACCAAGGGAAAAAGCTCACCAGGCACAGGAAAAAGTAAACATAAAGAGCTGTGCAGAAAACTCCGAGGAAAGTCTCTTTGTTTGAAGGAGGAATATACGTGGCGTACTAACTTTGGGATAGTAATTCCACTAGGGGAAACCAATTACGTTTCTGTAATTACTGCCGAAGACCAGGACATTTGGAAAAACCCGTGTAGAAAAGAAAGACATAACTACGAAAACCCCAAGAGGTACCCTACTCAAGTAATTTTTTCAGGTCAAATAAAGCTCATTAGGGGCGAACTCAAAATCGTCCCATCAGAGACACCACAGATGATATGATTACATTCTGAAGAACATCCTGAAACTAAGGTACATGAGGCCATGGAACCTTACCTTGCAACAGGAAAAGTGGGCCTCGATGAAAAAGTTTTGTAAATGTCACTACTTTCTGAGACATGGGAGATGTCTTTATTAAGGACAGATGTATTATTCCCCTAAATAAAAACCCCGACACCAAAATGTAATTTTTTATTAGAGGCTTAGGGTTGGTGCCTTAATTAAAGTACCACTGCATAGTGTGTTTGGAAATCCCGACTATGTGGGTTGGATAACTGTTGGAATATCAAATGAATTCCCCATTCGGGGGTTTTGGGACTATTGATCAGAAATTATGTATACCCCAAGGGGATTTGAAAAGAACCTTTGGTGATAAATAACCACTCTGAAGTCCATTATGCTTCAGAAGCATCAACCGAAGGTCCGGCTTTTTTGTGCCATGTCTCGCTCTGCTGGTTGTGAAGAACCCCCCGGAAAATAAAGACCTGGGCGGTTTAATATTTAGTAATGCAATCCAAACCGGAATTTTTAAAACCCCTAGTAAAACCATGATTAACCCCGGGTGTTCCGCAGGAAAAGGTCTCGGAAAAACTGATCTGATTCAGACTCAAACGTCAATCCGGACTTGAACCCTGTAAAGTATAACAGTTTCTGAAAAACAAGCCAAACTATTAGAAAACTGTTGTTATTACGAGGATGGTTCCAAGAACCTGAGGAGTTAAGTAGTGTTGTCTACTTCTTTCCGAGATACCACTCTTGAGTTTTCTCATAAAGTCCTCTAGGTGGACATCTTGGGACAAGGAAAGCTTTTAGGACAAATCGAAAAAAACATTTTTATTGGCTTAAGATGGGGGAAAAGGTGAGGACATATGTTAAAGAAAGTCATATTTGCCAAAAGGCAGGTAAGCCTGCTAAAAACCCACCCCCGGCCCCCCATTCCTATTCCTGCACAAGGAGAACCCTTCTCTCGTCTAATTATTGATTGTGGGGGACCCCTGCCAAAAACCTGTCGGGGAAATCAATATTGGTTTACTATTATGGATTCTAGTACCAGTTTCCCCAAGCCATTCCTGTTAGGAAAATTACTTCTGGCGTAATTGTTCGTTCCCAAATAAAGTTTTTTTCTCAAGTGGGAATCCCCAGAAAAATTCAAGTCAGACCAAGGGACGAACTTTATTTCTAAAACATTCAGAAATCAATGCCCCCTTAGATATAGAATCTTGTCCACGAGTTATCACCCTCTAACCCAAGGGCTCTGGAACGTTTTCACCAGACTTTAAAATCTATGCTAAGAGCATTTGTCAGCAATTTTCGCTAAACTGGGACGGGGGGATCCCTATGTTGTTATTCGCTCTACGAAATTGTGAACAAGGGGTATGGACTTCACCCCATTCAAGTTAGGGGCTCATTTACTGTATTGAAAGACACTTGGACCGGTAAGATGGAAGGTTCAATAAGATCATCACCTATTCTGATCCCAAGATCGATTGTCTCAAGCTAGGAAATTAGCCGCAGCAAATTTGGCTTCGGCTCAAAAGAAACTGAAACTTTGGTACGACCAACGAGGGGAAACCCCGCTCTTTTGAACCCAAAGATTTAGTGATAGCTCAGAGGTTATTTCCCCGGCCATGTTTTCCTTGCAAAGGTCCTTAAGGGGGTTGTGAGAAAGAAAATGATGTAAATTAAGTAGTGAAGATACCTGGAAACGGAACAGACTGTTCCATAAATCAACTGAAATCCTATCATTCCAAAATACTACCAGGGCATCCATCACTACCCTATCAACCATTGGGAAAATGCATCATCAGGAGTCAGAAGAGCTGACCTCACCTTAAAAATTCTGAATCTCTACTTAGTATTGATAAACTAATTAGCAATTTGGACGATTCTAAAAAATCAGAAATATGTACTCATAGTAAATTATAAAAGCTTATTTGGAGTTGTGCCAAAACTTGCACTCTGGGGTATCACGAAGTGGAAAAATCCTCTCGTCCAATCAAACAACCACCTTATAGAGTGAGTCCAGCTAAACATCAGTTGTTGAATCAAGAAGTTGAATTTCTGCTTGAACATCTCCTTGTGGAACAAGTAAGAGTCTTTGGGCGTCTCCTTGTTTGTTAGTTCCCAAACCAGACGGACCCCTTCCGTATGTGTACGGACTATCGTAAGCTTACCTTTGTCACAGTACTGGATGGATACCCCTTCCTCGAATAGACACCCGGTAGATACTGTCTCCCAAATCTACATTCGTGAGTCGACTTGATTTACTGAGAGGATACAAGTCCCTCTTGCTCCAAAGACAAAGACAAAACCGCCTTTGTCATTAAAGATGGTTTGTTCAATTACCGTGTCGTGCTCTTCGGGTTTGTATCGCAGCTTCGACCTTCCAAAGACTTCATGAACCAGCTAACCCAACCTTTGGAAGGAGTCGAGGCATATCTTGATGATTTAGTAGTATTCAGCGACTACTGGGAATAACACCTTATTCGCCTAGAAAGCAAAATTTTTCTGTAAATTTGGCAAAGTGTGCATTTGGAGAAGCCACAATTAAATATCTAGGATTTCAAATAGAACAAAAAAAGAGGCTCCTATTAACATCAAAGTAAAAGCCATCGCGAACCCCTATTCCCCCTGATGAAAGGGTGCAACGATTTCAGGGATGATTAGTTATTACAGAAGATTTTGCCCTAACTTTGCTCAATTAGCAATCCTTTGACTGAATTAACCATCCCTAAGAACATATAAATGGACTTTGGAAAAGTAATACAGCTTTTGAGAAATTAAAACACTTGCTTACCTCCGCTCCTGATTACAAAGTCCCAATTTTCATAAGCCTTTGTCTTACACATTGATGCCTGTTATGCAATAGAGTTGTCCTACTACAAAATTCAACAGTCGAAATTTTGCATCCCATTTGTTATTTTTTTATCTAAATTAAAGCCAAACCAAAGAAATTATTCAATAGTGGAAAAAGAGGCATTAGTCTAGTTGTTTTTTTTAGAGTATTTTGATGGGACTTAGGAACCTCGCCCCCAAAAGTAATGTTTTCCGATCACAACCCTTTTACCTTTATAAATATGATGAAATCTAAGAATGTCCGGACTGAGGTGGGCCTGAACCTACCATTCGTTTAGTATAACCCTATAAAAGGCCTAGTAACGTTCTTGCGGATGCTCTTTCACGTCTTTAATAAAGTAGAATTAATTAACAATTCCCTTAAAACCTTTGCTTGAAGATGTTAAAAGAATTGAAATTTTTTTTTTTTTTTATTTTTCATGTTATATTTTAAATTTGTTTTGTCTATTACAGTTACTGTATGTATAGTAACTTTTGTATCGACCTGGAATTTATTTTTTTAATTTTATTTAAAAGACATATTTCATCATACATAGTAATAATATAATACAAAAATAAACCAAAATTAACAATTACTCCTGAAGGATATAACACAACTGTACATTATTACCCACAAAAACGACATTACATATACAGCCAATTTGAAAATGACATTCAAATAAATAAAAATTTTACTAAAAACAAAACCCCATACAAGGTTCAAACCCGAAACCTTAAATAACATCTCAACCCAACAAAAACATACAATGGGATGTAAAAAAAACCCCACTTACAATAATGAAAAAAAGGGAAATTTTTGATTATATTTATGGAACTTAGAACACATATTTTATTAAAAAACAAAACAATACATTACAAAGAAAGAAGCATCATACAAAAAAAACCCCCAAAGTTCAACCAGACCTTCCTTCCTAAATGCAAAATTATAGATAACCACATAACCCACTTAAGACCCTAAGACTGCAACCATACCAAAACAAAATACAAATTTAACCCCCAAAAAAGAATGACTTCCGGAATGGAAATAACCCCCAAAGGGGGGGAAAAAAAAACAAATTTAAAAAATTGTGTACATTATCGTGCATAAAGCAAAATGTACTATGACATATTAAAAAATTTTAAAGGGGGGAAAAGTGCCTGCATGAACAATTCCACAAAAGGCAAAAACCCCCAAGTAAACAAAGAGATTATAGAAGAGCTAGAAACGGGTATGCAAAAGTAGGGGGGGGAGGCCCAGAAACAGTACAAAATGACATAGCATCGAAAGTTAAGTCCGACCCGAAACTGATGTACAGTCACATCAGGAAGGAAGAAACAGCCGGAACCGGGGGAAAAGGCGGGGGAGAGAAGATGGGGAACTCACAAGTAATGATCAAGAGGTAGGGAGGAGCTCAACTTGGGTTTAAGGAAGTATTCACAATGGAGGAAGGAAGGCATTTTAAGAAGACGTTGTTCGTCACCAACAAGGGATGTACCAAGTGCTAGAAGGTACAAAACTAGGAGGAAGTGAAGCAGTTACTCAGTGACCTGGGGAAACCCCAAAAGGCATGGGTCCCGGGAAAAATTTCCCCCCGGGGGTTTTTCGGGGAAAGGGGCTGAGGGGGACTGGGTGCCACCCTTTCCATAATATTCAACACATCCCTTGAAACTGGGCAGCTAACTGAGTTAGGGAAAAAGGGCCAAAAAAGCCCCTTTTTAAAAAAGGAGACAGAAAAGAGGACTAAACTATAGCCAAAATGTCACTTACATGTATATTGCAAAGTCCGGGGGGAAAAACATCAGGAAAAAAAAGGGGGGAAATTTTTAGTGAAAGGATAATAAACACCAGACGCACGGATTCTGGGAAGGCAAACCTGTGTAACAAACCCCCCAGAGTTCCCCGAAAAGTAAAGAGGTAAGGGGGGAGAGGAAGGGTGGGTTATTCATTTTCCGGACTGGGAGCTTTTGACACAGTTCCTCATATGGTTGTAAAAAGTTTTGGGAAAACAAGCAGGAAACGGAAGGGCACTGGAAGGATCAGGAAACCCAAAGGGGGCAAAACGGGGCATGGGGCGGGTGAGGTATCACAGTGGGGCCTGTGACGAGCAGGGGACCGCAGGGGCAGTCCTAGGACCAGTGTTCCTGGTAGGGGAAAAGAATGGGACGGGTAGACCAAAAGGGTTCATTCGCGGATGATGTGAAAATTGGGAGAATCAATCAGAAGAGGACCGGACGGCCCCAAAAGACCTGGCAAGCCCAATCTGGTCCGAATTGGTTCGAATTCAATCCTCCAAAAAACAAAGTCAAGGGGGGTCGGGAAGGGGAAAAAGACCGCTGACAGAGGCGTTTTGGGGACAAAGGCTACAAAAATTGGCAAAGGGAAAGACCTTGGGGTTTTAACGCCGCCTCCCGAGGCACACATCAACCAGATAACGCGGACATTGGGGACTGGCAAACCAAGATTAGCGTTCCCCTTTCCTTAACAAGGAACGTTCAAGACACCATACCGTAGTCAGGCCCCCCAATTAGAATATGCAGCACCAGTCGGGGAACCCCACCTGGTAAACACAAAAAAAACCAAAAAGGGGCAAATCGGCGGGGTTTGTTCCACAACTCAACGGTTGTTTTTTGAAGAAAGATTGAGGGGAAAAGGACTAAAAACACTGGGGGAAAAGGGGAAAGGGCAGAGGAGACATGATAACGACAAAAATATTTGGGGGAAAGACAACGAAAAAAGGGGCAGGATTTTTTGGGGGGGGAAAAAGACAAAAAAAGGGGCCCCAAAAAGGGGAAGGGGGGGCCCCCGGGGTGACCCAAAAGGGGGGTGTCAGGAAGCATTTTTTTACCCAAAGGGGGGTCAGAAGGGGGAAAAGTCTAGGAAAGATATGGAGGCAGGAACCAAAAAAGTTTTAAGACAAGGTATGATAAAGCCCATGGGGGGGAGAAGACCCAGTAGCAGAAAAGGGAAGAGGCGGGGCCAGGAGCTGAAACTGACCCCTGCAACCAAAATTTTGGGGGGGTACAATTAGGTGAGACACAAAATTTTGATCATTAAACACGGTTAGAAGGAACACAGGAGACGCAAGCAAAAAAAATTCAGAAGGAACACACCCCATTCAAAAAAACCAACACAGAGGTGCCCAAACCCCTTTTTGCCTTCCCATGATCCCCCCCCCAAAAAAAAAAACCCCAACCCCCGCCCATCCCAAGACCCACCCCCCCAAACAGCCACACACCCCCTACTGTCGCCCCCCTAACTTGTAAGAAGTCACTGTCATCACCCCCCCCGTCAAACCCCCCAAAACACACACACACAACGTGACCCTACCATCCCTTTAAAACATCCACACCGCCTCCCGTCAAAAAAACCCCCCAAAAACCCTTTAAAAACTCCAACCCCTTTCCCCAACCCACCCTTTCCCCAAACATTCCCCCTTTGCCCAAATCCTGAAGACCCTACTTTTCCCCCCCATTTACATCCGCCCCCCAAAAGAGGGGGCCCCACCGCTACATACCAAATCCTACCTAGACTAACGTTTTTACAGCCGGGGCCCTTGTATCTCCATCTCGCCTCCTCCTTACCCAAACCTTGATAAAACTTACAAACCCCCCGCTTTCCCCCCAGCACCCCCACATCTTCCTCCGATCGACCCCGTTCCCATAACCCATCCCCCCAAAATCGAAACCCCAATTTTACCCCCCCCCGATAACAGCCTCATTTTAATTTCTAAAAATTTCCCCTCCCCCCCTGGCAGCCCTGACCAATTCCCCCGCCAACACCCCCATGGTTAAAAAACCCACATCCAAAAAAATAATCCTACCCCCCCCCCCGGCCCCCGGGAAAAAAAAAATTTATCTAACCGGGGCCCCAACCCTTTCCCTTTTCAAAAGTACACCCCCCCCCTTCCCCCACCCCCCAAAATCCCCTATCCTGCACCCGCAAAAAACCCCCAACTGCCCCCAAAACACACCCGCCCCCCCAGGCTCAACTTTTATCCCTAATCACGCAATTAAAACCCCCCCCCCAACCACACCCTGGAAAACCCCCGAAAAGCATAAATCATTAAACCCTTTTCAAAGTCCACCTTCACCTTCCGGGAAATGACAACAGGCATGAAAAACCCCCGGGAAAACCACCCCCCCCCCCCCAAACCCCATTGGACCCCCCACACTCTTCCCATGCAAATAATGTGGGGCAGATTCAGGACCTTTTTCCCCACCACCCCCTCCCTTTAATTTTCCAGAAAACCAGAATACCCTTTTTTTACCCTTTCAACATCAACTCACTCCCACATCAAAAAAATTTTGTTTTTTTAAAAAAAGGGCCCCATGCACACCATACCCCTTAAAGTTCCTTTCCCCCCCCCCCTTTTTAAATTTTCCCTTTCCCCTAACCCATTAAAAATTTTTTAATTTTTGAATTTTTTAAAACCCCGAATTTTTTCCCCCCTTTGGGCCCCGGGGGGGGCCAACCCCTTCCCCCCCCCTTTATCTGTCCATCCATCAACAACCCCAGGCCCCCTTTTTCGCCACCCCACCATTAATTTTGGGGACCGTCCCCTGTGCTTGGTGTTAACATACCCACTATCAGTCCCTGCCCGGTCTTTTTTCCCTTTACCCCCCCGTTTTCCCTACTAAATCCATCTCTACACTTTTTCCTGTGCCCCTCCACTGATACTTGCTCCTGAACAGGGTTGTTGCACATGTTCACCAACTCATCCACCACACACTCAGCCTCAATCTTTACCCTAAATCCCCCCCCCAAGCACCGGCAAGGGGGGCATCCAAAAACCCCGGAAAAGGGGGGGTTCCCATCCCCCCAGGGGGCGCCTCGGCGCCAGCAGCAGCCACCGCCCGCCGCCCGGGGGCGTTCCACACAAATTTTCGCCCCCTTTGACAATCTCACCCCAAGTTTAGGTCCAACCCCTTTTAGCCCCCGGGCCCTTTTCACTCCCCCCGGTTTCCCCCCCCTGGTCTCGTCGTCCATCATTCACTTTTGTCCCCCCCTTGAGTCCGCCACCACATGCTTCGCTCCACACCCCTTTTTTCCCTCTTCCCACCATGAAGGGGGGGGCCCCCAAAAACCCGGGACAACATAAGGGATGGGCCCGAAATTTTTCCTTAAAAAGTACGCCCCCTTTAAAAAACCCACCAAGGCCCCCTTTTTTCCCCCCTTCCCCACCCCTTCCCCCATGCACGATGCCTTAAGCCCAAAAAAACATCGCTGATGTCCAGGGGCCCCCCTTTCCCCAATGGGAACATTTTTTGGGCCCTGATCCACGTGTAGGTATGCGACCCCGTCTTTCAGTCTTTTTTAAAAACCCAAAAAAGAAAAAGATATAACCTTTGGGGGGGGGTCATTCCTCTGAAGCTTCAGCTGTCATAACTTGATGAAGACTCGTTAACGATTTGACCCCCCCCAAAAAAATTTTTTTTGCCCCCAATCCGTGACGTTCGAATATATTAGGAAATTGTCGTCAATGTAGCCTGCTGAAAACACCCCAATCATCATAAAAAAGATTTTTTTAATCCGCGTCTGCCCGCCGTCGCCATGTTGACAGAAAATGAATTTTCCAGTGCTCGCCCCCAGGTGGCAAAAGGAACAGCACCCCCAAAACCCCCCAAAAAAAGGGGGGGGCTAATGATCGAGGGGGTTTTTAACTGAGAGACATTGGGGATTGCGGAAAAAGCAGAGATGTTTGTGTCTGGTATTATGTCTATGGGTCCTGTCAAACTATTAAGAAAGTTTTTTTACCCTAGGTTAAAGTTAAACTATGGCCCCCAAAATGAGATTGCGGGAGTAGGGGGTGGAGTTCTGAAATAGGAAAGTTTAGGTTTTTGAAGGGGGGGGGGTGCCAGTTTTTGGATTAATAATTAACCCCGGGTTTTTTTGGGTTATTCCCGGGCTTTAGGGAATTGCTGTTGACCCCCACAAATGGTATGGAGGTAGGGATAGATGAGTGAATAGTATGGGGGCTGATTGTGGTAATAAAACTATAAAAAAAAAGGTCCCCAGAGTTTTGGACACTTTTTTTGTTTTTTTGGGGGAAAACCTGAATTTTTTTCCTTTTTATTTTAACAATAGGAGGAGTGTTGTTTTTTAATTTTTTAAAATTGGGGCATCACCTGTTTGTTCAAACATAAATAAAAAGGTCTTATCGGGTGTTGAGTGTAAGTTTTTTGGGGGGGGTCATCCAAAAAATATTTTTAGTAATTCGTCGTTAACAATGATGTTGAGCGTGGCAAGATTTGGGGGGGGAGATACGTCGTGTGGGGGGAAAAAGATTTTTGGGGTTTAATTTATTGTAAAATTTTGGAAAGATCATTGAAAGAAAAGGGGTTTTTGGGGGAAATTTCCCCCTTCGGAACCCTTTTATCAAGTGGTCGTGTCAAGGAGGATGTTTTAATTAATGGGGCATACTGATACCTATTATGAGGTAGGAGAAGATGCGGCATGCCCCTTTTTTCCTAGGTGGTTTTTTTTTGGGAGTAGGAGGGGGTTTTTTACTGTGTCGAAAGCTTTCCTTGGGAAAAAAAAGTCCTGGGGGTTTTTCCTTTTTTCCAGTGCTGTGAAAAACAGGTCTATAACTTTTACGATTGCATCGTTGGGTTTTATTTTTCCTGCCCCCCAAAAGGCGGGGGTTGAGTTTTTTTTTTGGTCGTTGTAAACGAGATAATCTCGGAACGTTTTAAATTTTTTTGGATAGAAACGGGCTTGTTTTTGGGGCCTTAGGTTTTTCCCCCCCGGGGGTCCCACCGGGGGGTTTTGGTAACCCCTTGTTTTTTTAAAAAAATTGGGAAAGGGGCCCATTTTTGGGAAATTTTTTTAAAAAAGAAAAAAAAAACAGTGAAAGGACATGAGCGGTTTTTTTTGTATATTAAGGGGGGGACTTAAAAAATTTCCCTGATTTATTTTTTGATTTTTATCGGGAATTCGGGGGGTTCGTAGGTAAGATAGGGGGGGGGGGAAAAATTCCCCCATCTTTTAATCACTTGTCGGGCGTTGGTAGGGGGGAAAGGGAAAAATTTTTGGGGACCCAATTGGGAAAGTTTTTTTTTGAATGTAAAATAGGCTGAGGGGGTTTCTTTTTTGGGTTTTTTTTTGGACAAATCCCATTTTTTTCGGGGGTGGCCAGAATCTGTGAGTGTTTTCCAGGTCTTTTTTTCCCCTTTTCAGTGAATCTGCGGGGGGTAGTAAAATTTTTTGGCCCCTTTTTATTTTTGGGGGAAAATGATGAATAGTATTTAATAAACTCTATGTAGGGTTCTTTTCTATTGCTTTTCATATTGATGTTTTTTCGAATTTTTCTTTTTTTTAAGGGGGAAAAGCTTGTTGTTTGGGGCTGGTAATTTATTAAAAAAATTTTTTTTCCCAAAACCGAAAATTTTAATGTTGGAGAATTTTTTTTGTAAACCCCCCCCCACCCCCTGGGTGAAATTATTTATTGATCCCCCTTAGGGGGTGAAAAAAACCCCTTTTGGGGGGGTTTTTAGAGGGGGACAAGTTTTTTAAAAGGGGAAAAGGGGTTTTAGTAAATTTTTTGTTTTACCCCCGGGGTTTGGGGGGGGGATATTGGTCCAATGCACTATGGGTTTCTCGCCTCAGTGTTTGGTTTTTAATTTTTGGGTAAAGAAGTGTTTTTCATTTTTGGGTAAACTTTTAAAAACTGATCATCGGGGGGGCTAAAATGATGTTGAATTTCCCCGCAAAATGGGGGGTTTGTTCATTTGGTTTTGTTATTACATTTTTAGTTTATCAAAAATTTTTTGGGGTGTTTGTGTTGGGGGATCTGGTAAAGGGGGCCCCAATTGTTAGGGGGGGTCTTAAGATTTTGTGCAGTAAATTTTGCAAAAATATTCTCCATATTCATCACTATATCAAGTGGTGTCACAACAGGATATTTCAAGAGTAATAGATTGCAATACCCCCCTAACTTGATGGGGTTTTTGGGTTTTTTCCCTTTTTTCCCCCCAAGGGGGAAAAATTTTTTTTGTACCCCGTTGCCAGGTTTCAGTAAGAAAATACATGTGAAGGTTATTTTGGGGGAAACAAGGAGTGCCAGGAGGTCATCATAGGGGTTTTTTTTAAGGGGGGGACATTGAAAAAGAACTGGTTTTTCTTTTTATATTTGGGCAGTGTTTTGGGGGATGTGTGTAGGGAAATTACTTTCAGTAAATTTTGATTGGGTGTTAGATTATATAGGTTTTGATCAGGGTCGACGTGGGTCATTCATCATTTGGTTAAAAAAGTGATTTTGTTATATCAAAAATATTTTGGGGGTTTATACTGATATCTGAGTAAGGGGATGTTTGGGCAAGATATAGCTAATGGTTTTTGGCAAATAATTTTTTGGGAAAAAATAAACATAATGGAATTGGTATTAACTATGCATTCTAGAAAAGAAATTACAAAATCAAAAAACCCCCGTTTTATTATGTAATTTTAAAAAAGAAAAGGAATTAAGAAAACAAAATATTAAAAAAAAAATTATAAAATAAAGTAGCACCCCGACTGTCACTTGTAATTGCACTAAGGAATAGTTGCCCAAAATAAATATATTACAGGTTTATATAAAAGTATAAAAAAAAAAAAAAAGGGGGAAAAAAATTTGGGTAAGTGATTTGATGTAAAAATAGAACAATAGATATTAAAAAAAAAAGGGGAAAATTTTTTTTAAAGGGTTTTTAAAAATTTTTGATTAAATGGGGAAAAGAGGGGAAAAAAAATATATAATAAAGTTTTTGGGAAAAATTTTAAAACAGATTTGTTAATTTTAAAAAAAAAAGACTATGAGAGGGGGAGTTGTGGAAAAAATATAAAATTTTTTGGGAAACGGGGAGATTTTTAAAAAATAAAAGATAAGATTTGGGGCTTGGAATGACCCCCCCTCGGTGAGAGGGGGGAAAGGGAAAAAGGGGAAAGGGGAAGGGGGGGAAAAACTGGAAAAGGATGGGGGGTGGGGGGGAGGAGGGGGGGAAAAATCAGTGGCCCAACCACTGTGGAGGGGTACTGAAAAAAAAGGGGGTGATGCAGAGGGGGTGGACAGGGGGGAACATGGCTCCCAGGAGCGAGGAGGGGGGGCAAAAAGAAAGGTCGAGAAGGCACCCACAGGAACACTGTACAGTGATGTGTTGACGAGGGATTATTCAACATTGTTCCTTTTTTGAGTGAGTTGAACTCTTCTTGAAAGATGATGCATTCGATATGGATGGCGGGGGGGAAGTGGTTGAATGAGGCTGTAGAGGATTGATTCAATTTTGGGGCACGTTTTGTGGTAGTGCAGAGAACTTGGCAGTCTTGTTTTTGGGGTCATTGAAGTTCGGGGGAAACCCCTTTTCCCGAAAAAAGGCGGGGGGGAACTTGACCCCATCCTTCACGATGGGAGAGTTGGGGGGAGTGGTGAAAACAGAGGGGGGGAAAAGGGGTGGTCGGCGATTGGTTTTTGGGGGAGTAGCTTTTTGGGGGCCCAAAGGGGGGGGTGGTTGGTCTCGACAGGCGGGGGAAACAGCTGAATGGTTCGTGGTAGGGGGGCGTTGCGAGGTGGGGGGGAACCCCCATTGGGGAGACTTGTAAAAGCAAGTGTCGTCTTAAACAGCAATTTTTTCAAGTCATCTGGTGTGGAAGCGACGATTTTTTGGGAAAGATCTTAAAATCCCCGGGGGAAAGGGGGACTAACTGGGGTTGAATGAGGGGCACATTGTTTTAGGGCAAAAATTCGTTTATAATTTTTGAAGGATCCGGTTGACTGCTTTTTCTTTTTAGCAAAAATCATGCAATAGTAAATTATCATAGAGATATCATCAGGTGGGGGGAGAGGTGGGGTGGGGGGTGGTGGATTTCTGAGTGGTTTTTTGGGGGGGTTGGTGGTTGAGACCAAACTTTGGGAAGAGCATAAGTTGGAGAGTTGCCCGTTGTTTTAAGGTCTTCCTTTTAAATTTTTTTGGGAAAAGGGTCTCCCCAGAATAGGCATTTTTCGCCAGAGCAGGGGTCACCCACAATTTTTTTCAGGAGAGCAGCAGTAGAGGCGCAGGGGGAAAGTCGTGACCTTCAGACCCACAGGTAACATATCTTTTTGTTCTTTCATATTACCTTTGGGGTTTTTTTTGGGGGGGGACTGGGGGGGGGCCCGTGGGCCCGGGGGAAATTTTTTTTAATCGTTCAGGTTCAATCTGGGTTAGGTTGATGTAGCAGTAGGAGACAGCCAGACCATCTGAGAGAGCTCCCCTTTTTTAAGTTCACGTCTATAAACGTGATTTTTAGCATTGATGAAGCATTGGGGGGTCTTTTTTCACCTAATTCAGCCCAACCCCCCAGATCTTCAATCGATTTTTTTTATTTATCAGTAGACATGGAGGGATGAGTTTATCAAGTCGCTTCATAAAAAACAGTTTTGCTCAAAAAATGATGTTGAGAGAGCCCCAAAAAATTTTAAAAAAAAGGGGTTTTTATAGCAGGGGGTGAAAGGGGGGTTTCTGCTTCCTCATCATTGATGAATGTGACAAAAAGGGAAAGGGGGGCCCCCGGGAAAATTGAAACCCCTGAATTTCAACCGGAAAAAATGTTTTTTAAAGGGGAAAAAGGAAGGGCAAGTTTTTTTTTTCACCCCCTGAACCATCAGGTATAGGTTCCCCTCCCCCCTGGGGGTCGTAGGGAGACTGGGAGAGTCAGAGCGCTATGACTTGCCTGGGGGGGGGTGGGGGAAGCAGCCCCGTTCGTCAGGTTTCTCTTGTCGAATACAGCATATGTGCTAGGAAGCAAACTTATATACCATAGGCAGGAGAGGCAGAAGTCGTAGGTGGGCAAATTTGTCCAATGGGGGGAAAATGTGTTAGAAAACTGTTTTAACAATTAAAAAAAAGGGGAGCTTCACCTCCTGAATTAAAAACCCTCCTGAAAACAGTATACCCTCCCATCACCTAGTGTTTTTTTTTCTACAAAAGCACACGAGTGGGCACTGCTACGCCTTTTTTCCCCAATTCCAACAGAAATATTTGTCTAACCTTTTTTTATACTACCCAAGTAATGGCTTTTTCCCTTTTTTATCATGTGTTTTTTCTCCCTTATTGTATTACTACAACATATCACTCAACTTCCCCCACCACTGGTATTTCACCTCATGCCCCCTATAAAACACTTTTTGTCCATGTATTTTTGTAACCCCTTGAAAAGGCCCCTGGGGGCGAAACGTTCCACAAAAAAATGTACATTATTGCTTTGTTTTTTTTTTACTTAACATATTTTTGGGAAAATTCTCCAATTTTATACCTAGACAAAATTTAAAAAATGAAAATTTTTTCCAACCCCGACATAGGCATTACACACTTGAGATTTTTTAAAAATTTTGCAAATGTCTTACATTTGAAAACCCCATCCCCAAGGAGTCATATTCGAAAATTTTATCTTGCTATATCCAAAACTTTTCATAAAAAGCCACGTCTCTACCTGGTTTTTACCGGAGAAGTTTCAGGGGTCAACCCCCTTTTGGCCCCCGGTCTGTGCCAAAAGGCCTCATGTTGGATCAGAGCCTAAAAAACCAGGCTGTTCTGCTGGCCGCACCCCCAACCCAACCACAGCCTGGCTGGTCAGGTACCGACTTTAGGTGCCGGCCCCAGTCCTGCTTAAACAGCCGGGGCTTTGGTAACCCCTTATGTATGCTGGGGGCAGTTGAACAGTTTTGGGCCCCTGACACTTAATGTTTTCTCTAATTTAGTGGCCCCTGCTTTTCTTTGGGAGGATGTTACATCGTCTCCGGGGAGCTTTGTTTTGTGGGGAGTGACATTCGCGCCCAAGTTTTCAAACCCCCTCTGGGATTTTCCAAGTGTATAAAAAAGTTTTCCCCCCGCCTGTTTCCCCAAGGGACTAAAGGTTTAGGAACTTCAAGCGTTCCCAGTAATTAGTGGTTTATTGCAGTTTGGGCCTTGAGTTCTCTGCATTTCTAGGTCAGCAATTTCACCGCCTTGGGGGGTTTAGTTAGAAAACCCCAGCCAGATAGTACAAGGACCTAAATAGTGTCAACATGGGTTTGGGCATCCCTTTTTTAAAGGTTCTCTTTCCCCCATCCTGTTTTTTTTCTGGCAGAGGAAAATTACTACAGTGTTAGGCCCTTTAAAGGGGAGATCCTTCATGATCACCCGGGACTTTGACATTATTTTTTGCTCTATTTTGGTTTTGGAATTTGTTTTTATGGGGGGCTTTTTTTTCCCAGTTTTCCATATCTGAGAATTAAAATTTCTCATCATTGAATTCATATTGTTTTCTGCAGCCTGTTTAAAGATTTAGTTGATGTCTGCTTGGTTTTGCAGTTTCTTAATGGTGGACACTGCTGCTTGGATGTCATCTGAAAGGAAGAACGGCACTGGGGGATTCCCTGTCTGTCCGATAAAGGATTAGGAACAGGAGGGGGGGGTACTGTCCCTTTTGGGGAAAAAGAACTTTTCACTTAGGCCCAACTTTACTCTGTTGACTACTACTTTTTGTTTCTACTTGAAATTATAAATCCACCCCACCAACTTTTTTTTAAAACCCCATTTTTTGTGCTATCACACCATAGTCACATTTATCAAACTTTTCAAAATCTTTTATATAACATCTAAAATTTTGTTTGTCTTCAGAGCATCCAGGACCTTGTGAGTGGTCCAGTAGTTGGGACAGGGCGACCGCTCAAACCCATGCTGCCCTGGGTTTGTAATTTAGGGTTTTTTAGATGGTGGGTCTTGCTTTTAGAACCCTTTAAAAAATTTTTATTATATGGGACGTTAGCGCTATTGGTCTGTAGTTCTTTTCTTTGCCTGCCCCCTTTGTGGGGTGGGGTTTTCTGTTGTTTTTTGTAACTGCGGGGCCCCAGGTCCATGCTCCCCCCCAAGGATTTAAAAGCACGTGATGGGCTTCTTGAGTTTTGGTGAACATGAGCCAGAGCGGGGGTTGGGGGAGTGAGGGCATGTCATTTATCGCCTGTTCAAATCGGGGGCAGGAATTCCCCGATGGCTTGCGTCTACCAGGTTCTGTGGCACTCTAAAAAATTGTTTGGCGGTTGGGGGTTTCTAAAAAATGGTCATATTGGGCTTTATAACTGCTCATCTGTGTAAGGGCCCCTCTCGTTTTAGTAGGGGCCCAATACTGATTTTTCTCGACTTTTGCATAAGAAAAAAAAATTTTGGGGTTTTTTTTTCAATTTTTTTATGGTTTTTTGTTCTAACCGTGTTTCTTTAACCCCGTAAGATTCACAGGTGGCGTCCCACTGACATGGGGAGGCCTACAGATGGCAGCACCAGGGCATTTAAATTTAAAAGGAAAGGAAAAGTTTAAATCCACCCCCACCTACCGCGGTCGTCTCGACACGACAATATGGCGGGGACGAAGGTGTAAACGAGCCAACATGCTATTTCCCCAGGGAAACTGGCTTCCGGTCACCTGACAAAAAAAAAAAGGGTTTTTATTGCAGGAGCGGGCCCCCCAAAAAAATCCCCTTTTTTCCCCGAGGGGGGGGGGGAAAAGAAAATTGGCAACCCCTTACACCCGGACAGAGGACAGGGCAAGGCGATGTCGGCACTGGAACTAGTTTTTTCCCCTTATACAGGTTGTCCGCAGGGCTGGGGAAATCAAACTTGACTGCCCCCCCCTTGAATGTGTACCATCCTCACATCTGCAAACAATGACCCCCCAGTAGCATTTCAAAAGGTGTGACATTTGAAAAAAAAGGGCGGCTCCCCCTTTTCCCCTTATACAGGTTTACGAGACACGGGGGGTGCACATACTTAAAATAGCATTATTTCCATGGAATTCATTATACTACGGGTCCCCTTCTAAAAAAAATTTTTTTACATATTTACATGGTGTTGCCCCCCCTGCCCCTTTTTTTTTTTAAAACAATACAATGTATAAATTAACCCCATTTCTGCAATCAAACAATTAGTGTAGGGGTAGGAGTCGAACAAGCCCGGTAGGTATGTCAATGTCACAGAAATGTCTGCTGTCCTGGGTCTGGGGCCTTACAGGACTGTCATCTGTCTGGCAGATAAAGGGGGGGGAAAAAAGGTTTGAGTCTGATTGTGGCTTTGCAACGCAGTGATTCCAGCTCTGCTTCGGCTTGCACATGATCAATATACTTGGGGGGGAAAAGGGGAGGTTCTCTGATATTTCCCCGGGAGCGATCTCCCTCACCTCGAACTTATTGGGCCCAATGGCGGGACACAGTAATGACCAACAAATTTTTGGGGGAAAAATTTTGGGAAACCAGGGGTCTGCTCGGGTTGAAAAAAAATAATTTTTAAACCCTTTTGGGGGTTCCCCCTTACTTTCCTTGGGGGGGGGATTGCGATCAGACATGAACCTCCCTTTTGGGGGTTTTTTTGGTTCTCACGTACTCGCTGGAAGAAAGCTGGGGGGGCATCTCAACTAGGGGTTTTAAAGTGTTATCGGTGTCATAAGTTGGACTAGGCAGAGCAAGCAAGATTTCTTACAAAAAAACCCTTTTCATACCCCGGGGGAAAAAGGGGTGTCTTCCAATCGGGGGTGTTGGGGGGAAAAGTTCAATGTAAATGAACTTTTGGAATACCCTTTTACCCCCTGGGGGACAACTCGGATTAACGGTTACTCTGAGCACCTAAAAACCCGGTTTGTACATTCCCCAAGACCATTACTCGCAGGGTGACGTGGAGCTACTGGTGCTTGGTGAACGTTAAACCTGGAACAAGATCCTTCATCGTGGCATTTATGAACTCCACCCCCTTGTCTGATAGGAGAACACGTGGGGGGGGATGACGGAGAACGGAAAGCTCACGGAAAGCATTTGCGACTGTGGGGGGTGTATTATCAGGGATGGGTACTAACTCCCCAGTACCGCATCAAGTTATCTACCATTACAAGCAGGTGTTCATTACCCTTCTCCGAGGGGGGGGGAAGTTCGTCAACAGGTTGAAAGAAGTTCTCCCCCCGGGCCCCCTTTTTAATGGGATACTTCAGAATGGGATTGGGACCTGTGACAGTACCCTTGTGTTGTGGGGGAAACTGGTGTACAAACTTGGCAATTTCCCTGCCATTTTGGGGGCCAAAAAATTTCATTCTTGCCTGTTTGATGCGGTCCTTCGGGTTGCGCTGCACCTAGGACATCGTGGATAAAGGGGGGAAATAGCAGGTACCGGGGGCTCCAGTATCCCCGGGGTTTGGGGTACGGTTCCCGGGGTCCACTGGGCGGGTCACAACACAGTACTTCTTGATTGACCACAAATCTGTCCCCGTGGAACGGGCGACTTGACCCCCGGGGCCCCAAAAACCTCCTTGGTCAGGAATCCCAAGGTTTTGGGGGCCCCCCCGGGGCCTGCCATTGGGCTCTCTCTAGGTCCTCAATGGAGAACGTGTTCTCTGCACCCGACAAAAGCTATATGCCTCGACAAGGCATCAGCTACGACATTTTTTTTTTCCCGGAATGGCAAACTTCAGGGGGTTTTTGTCTTTAAAAAGGGGGGAGACCCCGAGCATGTTTTCCCGAGATTCTTGTTTGTAAAAAAGGGATAATAACGGCAAAAACCGTGAAAAAAATTTTAGGATACTGGTAAATAATGTCTCTGAAGTGGTTCAAAAAACCCCCCGATGGCTAAGGCTTTTCCCCCCTCTGTCCAAAATAATTGACTTCAGTTTGGTAAGAACACAGCTAGCATAAGCTATTCTTTTTTTTTCCATAAAATTCCCCCTTTTTCAAGACTGCACCGATGCCAAACATTGCTGGCATATGTCAAGGTGAACGCTTTGGTGAAATCAGGGGGAAAAAAAAGGGCTGGGGCTGGGTGTTAATCTACTTTTAAGTCTGACGAAAGCTCTTTCCTGGTCTCAAGTCCACTCCCCAAAGGGGGGGGGCTTTCCGGGGGTGAGTCCCCAAAGGGGGGAACTATGGTGGAGGATCCGGTTTAAAATGCGGTAGAATCCCCGGGGGGGCCCGGGGAAAGGGGGTGACAGCATCCCCCGTCGTGGGGCCCGGGAACTTTTCCCCCCAGCCGAGATTTTTTTCCTTCTGCCTTGATGCCATTCTGAGTCACTACGGGGCCCCCCAAAATTTATTTCCTGCTTAAGCAACTGGCATTTGAAAGCTTCACCTTAAGATTAGCTTTAACTAGTTTTTCCAGTACCCACACAAGTTTTTCGAGATGGGGTAGGAACATCTTGGGACATCACAAATGAGATCGTCTAGGTAGACCATATGCTTACCTAGGAGAGTAGGAAAAACGTTGTCATTAAACATTTAACATGATGGGGTTCTGCGCAATCAAAAAAGGGATCCTCTTGAACTGATAATGACCGGGAAGGGATAGAGAAAGGGGTTAGTTCTTTGCTTTGGTTCAAGAGGGGTCTGCCAAAAACCCTTTTAAGAAAAGGGATTTGAAAAAACCTTTTTTCGAATGTTCTGCAGGGCATTCCAGAACTGGCAATGGAAATCGGTCTGGGGTTGTTCAGGCATTCAGTTTCCTGTAATCGTAACAGGTGCCATGTTCCCTCTTTCTTGGGAACTAGGTTTAAAGGGGCATTCCCCGGGGGAAAAGGACTCCTCATTTAAATTCTGGGGTCTTTTTCAATGAGTTCGTCAGCAAAAAAATCTTTGGCCCTGCGGCAAACGATAAGCAGGCACGTAAATGGGGGTTTTGTACCTTTTTCAAGCGGGGAAAATGGTGAGAAATAAGCGGGGTCAGACCCTTTGGGCTCACCATCTAATGCAACGGGAGTACCGGGGCCCATTGGGGGAACCTGAAAGGGAAAAGGGGTTTGGGAAATTCTTCCGGGTAGTCTTCATAGCTAGATCATCTTCCTGCACTGGCCGGGTAACGGAAGGTTTGTAGCAGACTCACCTGGGAGGACTGAACTTACAAGAATGTCGGGTGGGTTTCACCCTCCCTCTCACCCAAAGGGGAATGAATCTGGAGGTCGACAATTTAAATATCCTTCCCCCAGGGAATTCTCGACTGTGCAAGTTAACCAAAAAAAGGGCTTGCAACTTACCACGACCCCAGTGTGCAAGGACGGCTCAAAAAGAGAGGCCCTTAACTCTGCACATGTCGTTGTCGACTACCACGTGTCGGGTTTACTAGCACGTGATCTCCCCTTAAAACTCTGGTCCCACGGTAACGGGGTGAGCGGGAAATTTGCCGAAAAAAGTGACGCCCCTTTGTACAGGCAGTAACTCTTCCTTCCGCTGACATGAGTCAGACAGTCGCCTGCTGACAGGGGGACTGCGGGGACAACTGTCGTCCTCTCAAAGCCGGGGAGTTAGTGATGGTCAGAATGGGCGTCCCAAAACTGGGTTTCACTTTTATAACTGAGCGCTATTGGGGGGTGATGAAACGAGCTCTTATGAGGTTGGTCAGGACAAAAACAGACCTCATGGGGATGTTCAACGGGAAACCCCGGGTTTCCCAAAGATTCCCAGGCTCTGTTCCCCCCAAAACTGTCCCCATCCCACCTCTTCCCTCCCTGCAAGATAAAATTTATTGAACCATTTCTCAAATTTAAAAAATTTTATTCCCTCTGTTGAACATGTGACTTGCCCCCTTCCCCATAACCCCCCAAATCCTCTTCCCAAAATGCAAAAAAAAAATGGTCATATCCCTTCGTTTTGGAACTTACGTAAAAAACTGTCAGCGACTTTTTTTGTCCCACAAAGTTTGGAAACCCTTCGTTTTGGACCCTCTCGCAACCGTTCCCCGATGCCTGCCCCCCTCTACCAAAGTCT
>WNWK01019544.1:0-37560 GCA_009830355.1 Cherax destructor
ATGGTTGTTCAATATATTTATAGATGGGGCTTAAGAGAAGTAATGCGAGGGTCTTGGCAAGAGGTGTGGGGTTGGAAAGATAAAGAATTAAATACAAAGTGGAGTTGTCACAGTTGCTTTTGCTGATGACACTGCTTTTGGGAGATTCCTGAAAGAGTTGCAGAGGTTGGTGGATTTAATTTGGTAGGGTGTAAAAGAAGAAAATTGAAAGTGAATATAGAAAGAGCAAGGTGATGAGGATAACAAAAAGATTAGGTGACGAAAGACTGATATCAGATTGGAGGGAGAGAGTATGGAGAAGGTGAATGTATTCAGATATTTGGGAGGACATTTCAGCAGATGGGTCTAATGAAGGATGAGGTGAATCATAGAATTGATGAGGGAAAAAGGGTGAGTGGAGCACTGGAGTCTGTGGAGACAAAGAACTTTGTCCATGGAAGTAAAGAAGGGAATGTATGAGAGTATAGTTATACCAACACCTTATATGGGTGTGAAGCATGGGTGATGAATGTTGCAACGAGGAGAAGGCTGGAGGCAGTGGAGATGTCATGTCGGGAGGTCAATGTGTGGTGTGAATATAATGCAGAGAATTCGAGTTTGGAAATTAGGAGGAGGTGGGATTACCAAAACTATTATCCAGAGAGCTGAGGAGGGGTTGTTGAGGTGGTTCGACATGTAGAGAGAATGGAACGAGACAGAATAACTTCGAGGAGTGTATAACTGTAGTGGAGGGAAGGCGGGTAGGGCCTGCCTAGGAAGGGTTGGAGGGGGGTAAAGGAGGTTTTAGTGCGAGGGGCTTGGACTTCCAGAAAGCATGTGTGACCCGTATTTGATAGGAGGAATGGAGACAAATGGTTTTTAATACTTGATGTGCTGTTGGAGTGTGAGCAAAGTAACATTTATGAAGGGATTCAGGAAACTGGCAGCCGGACTTGAGTCCGGGAGATGGAAGACATGTGTTGTAGGTTTCCAGTATGTCCGGCCCGGTCTTCCAAAGGGTGACCCGGCCAAGGAAGTACAGTGTCTGCATTCTGAAGGAGGGGTGTTAATGTTGCAGTTTTATAACTGTAGTGTAAAGCACCCTCTGGCAAGACAGTGATGGAGTGAATGATGATGAAAGTTTTTCTTTTCGGGCCACCCTGCCTTGGTGGGAATCGGCCGATGTGTTAAAAAAAAAAAAATTCTAGCAGCCTCAAATCAAGCAGGAGAAAGCTGGTAGGACTACATGGAGAGAATGGGTATGTGGTCAGTGCGCAGTATAAAAATCGGGCAGCCATTGTGCATGTCGGGAACGCCATTTCAGTAGTCCTTGTTCAGCATGCCTAGCGGTAAGAATTATCTGACCTCTTGGTATCTGGGACTGTTCTCTTCCTCAATGATAGCCTAACACAGATGGAAGGTCTCTGAAGATAAATTTCATGGTTTTGAGGAGTTTAGACCGAAAGAAATGCCCAGGATACCAGAAGGAAGGAAGGAAAGATGAGAGGAAGGAAGGAAAGAGATGAGAGGAAGGAAGGAAAGAAGAGATGAGAGGAAGGAAAGAAAGAAGAGATGAGAGGAAGGAAGGAAAGAAGAGATGAGAGGAAGGAAGGAAAGAAGAGATGAGAGGAAGGAAGGAAAGAAGAGATGAGAGGAAGGAAGGAAAGAAGAGATAAGAGAAGGAAGGAAAGAAGATGAGAGGAAGGGAAGGAAGGAAAGAGAGAGAGAGGAAGGAAGGAAGGAAAGAAGAGATGAGAGGAAGGAAGAAAGAAAGAAAGATGAGAGGAAGGAAGGAAAGAAAGAAGAGATGAGAGAAGGAAGAAGAAAGAAAAGGGGTGAGAGGAAGGAAGGAAAGGAAGAAGAGATGAGAGGAAGGAAGGAAAGGAAGAAGAGATGAGGAAGGAAGGAAAGGAAAGAAGAGATGGGGGAAGGAAGGAAAGAAAGAAGAGATGAGAGGAAAGGAAAGAAAGAAGAGATGAGAGGAAGGAAGGAAAGGAAGAAGAGATGAGAGAAGGAAGGAAAGGAAGAAGAGATGAGGAAGGAAGGAAAGGAAGAAGAGATGAGAGGAAGGAAGGAAAGAAGAAAGATGAGAAAGGAAGGAAAGGAAGAAGAGATGAGAGAAGGAAGGAAAGGAAGAAGAGATGAGAGAAAGGAAGGAAAGGAAGAAGAGATGAGAGTAAGAAGGAAAGGAAGAAGAGATGAGAGGAAGGAAGGAAAGGAAGAAGAGATGAGAGGAAGGAAGGAAAGGAAGAAGAGATGAGAGGAAGGAAGGAAAGGAAGAAGAGATGAGAGGAAGGAAGGAAAGAAAGAAGAGATGAGAGGAAGGAAGGAAAGAAAGAAGAGATGAGAGGAAGGAAGGAAAGAAAGAAGAGATGAGAGGAAGGAAGGAAAGAAAGAAGAGATGAGAGGAAGGAAGGAAAGAAAGAAGAGATGAGAGGAAGGAAGGAAAGAAAGAAGAGATGAGAGGAAGGAAGGAAAGAAAGAAGAGATGAGAGGAAGGAAGGAAAGAAAGAAGAGATGAGAGGAAGGAAGGAAAGAAAGAAGAGATGAGAGGAAGGAAGGAAAGAAAGAAGAGATGAGGGAAGGAAGGAAAGAAAGAAGAGATGAGAGGAAGGAAGGAAAGAAAGAAGAGATGAGAGGAAGGAAGGAAAGAAAGAAGAGATGAGAGGAAGGAAGGAAAGAAAGAAGAGATGAGAGGAAGGAAGGAAAAAAGAAAGAAGAGAGGGAAGGAAGGAAAGAAAGAAGAGATGAGAGGAAGGAAGGAAAGAAAGAAGAGATGAGAGGAAGGAAGGAAAGAAAGAAGAGATGAGAGGAAGGAAAGAAAGAAGAGATGAGAGGAAGGAAGGAAAGAAAGAAGAGATGAGAGGAAGGAAGGAAAGAAAGAAGAGATGAGAGGAAGGAAGGAAAGAAAGAAGAGATGAGAGGAAGGAAGGAAAGAAAGAAGAGATGAGAGGAAGGAAGGAAAAAAAGAAGAGATGAGGGAAGGAAGGAAAAAAAAGAAGAGATGAGAGGAAGGAAGGAAAGAAAGAAGAGATGAGAGGAAGGAAGGAAAGAAAGAAGAGATGAGAGGAAGGAAGGAAAGAAAGAAGATGAGAGGAAGGAAGGAAAGAAAGAAGAGATGAGAGGAAGGGGAAAGGGAAAAAAAGAAGAGATGAGAGGAAGGAAGGAAAGAAAGAAGAGATGAGAGGAAGGAAGGAAAGAAAGAAGAGATGAGAGGAAGGAAGGAAAGAAAGAAGAGATGAGGAAGGAAGGAAAGAAAGAAGAGATGAGAGGAAGGAAGGAAAGAAAGAAGAGATGAGAGGAAGGAAGGAAAGAAAGAAGAGATGAGAGGAAGGAAGGAAAGAAAGAAGAGATGAGAGGAAGGAAGGAAAGAAAGAAGAGATGAGAGGAAGGAAGGAAAGAAAGAAGAGATGAGAGGAAGGAAGGAAAGAAAGAAGAGATGAGAGGAAGGAAGGAAAGAAAGAAGAGATGAGAGGAAGGAAGGAAAGAAAGAAGAGATGAGAGGAAGGAAGGAAAGAAAGAAGAGATGAGAGGAAGGAAGGAAAGAAAGAAGAGATGAGAGGAAGGAAGGAAAGAAAGAAGAGATGAGAGGAAGGAAGGAAAGAAAGAAGAGATGAGAGGAAGGAAGGAAAGAAAGAAGATGAGAGGAAGGAAGGAAAGAAAGAAGAGATGAGAGGAAGGAAGGAAAGAAAGAAGAGATAGAGGAAGGAAGTGAAAGAAAGAAGAGATGAGAAGGAAGGAAAGAAAGAAGAGATGAGAGGAAGGAAGGAAAGAAAGAAGAGATGAGAGGAAGGAAGGAAAGAAAGAAGAGATGAGAGGAAGGAAGGAAAGAAGAAGAGATGAGAGGGAAAGGGAAAGGGAAAGAAAGAAGAGATGAGAGGAAGGAAGGAAAGAAAGAAGAGATGAGAGGAAGGAAGGAAAGAAAGAAGAGATGAGAGGAAGGAAGGAAAGAAAGAAGAGATGAGAGGAAGGAAGGAAAGAAAGAAGAGATGAGAGGAAGGAAGGAAAGAAAGAAGAGATGAGAGGAAGGAAGGAAAGAAAGAAGAGATGAGAGGAAGGAAGGAAAGAAAGAAGAGATGAGAGGAAGGAGAGAGGAAAGGAAGGAAAAAGAAAGATGAGAGGAAGGAAGGAAAGAAAGAAGAGATGAGAGGAAGGAAGGAAAGAAAGAAGAGATGAGAGGAAGGAAGGAAAGAAAGAAGAGATGAGAGGAAGGAAGGAAAGAAAGAAGAGATGAGAGGAAGGAAGGAAAGAAAGAAGAGATGAGAGGAAGGAAGGAAAGAAAGAAGAGATGAGAGGAAGGAAGGAAAGAAAGAAGAGATGAGAGGAAGGAAGGAAAGAAAGAAGAGATGAGAGGAAGGAAGGAAAGAAAGAAGAGATGAGAGGAAGGAAGGAAAGAAAGAAGAGATGAGAGGAAGGAAGGAACAAAAGTAAGAAAGGAAGGAATGAAGGAAGAAAGGAAGGTAGGTATGAAGGAAAGGAAGGAGGTTGTGGGGAAGAAGACATGGGTCCCCTTTTGTGTTGACAGGTTGACAGGCAGTGTGGGTGGTGAGTAATGGTATAATATGTCATTTTGACAGCTGCCTTACCCTGACTCAGCAAATTTAGATGTACACACACACACACAACATAGCTTGGAGCTTTGAAGTGCTAATTGCAGTTGATGGAAAATGTCCAGTCATTATATGTGTATATATATTATAGAACAATAGTAATAAAAAAAAATTTTTATTGTTGGTTGGTGTAAACAAGTTTTGTAAACAATATAATGATACTAATGTTTGTGCGATTGTGTTGCATACAACGAGTGTATATATATATACATTGCACCTTACTTTGGTCTCACAGGCCACATAAGTTACGTAAAAAAATAAAATAGTGAAAAAAACAAGAAACCTATGAGCGGCATTCACCGCTGTTGCCATACGCTGCTCATTTTTTGCCAACTTTACGCCTCTATATCTCGGTAAGTACTGATCGCAAAAAAAAATTTTGGGGGGATTTAAACAATCAGAAAAATAATCTTAAAATTTTGATAAGACTTTTTTTTTCGAATATTTCCCGACATAGAATGACAGTTTCAGAGAGGGGCCTCCGGCAGTCAAAGGGTTAAAACAATATCAAAGATGGTTGACACAAACCCACTACCATTATAGTATGCTCCTCACTTAGCGACGAATTCATTTAACAACGTGGTCTTAGGAACGGAACTCCATCGTTAAGTGAGGAGAGGCTGTATTGTAATAAACAGAAGAGAGGAAATCAGCTCTAATATACATTATTTAGGTATGCATACTGGGGAGAGAGCCTGTCATAAGTCTGAGTCATCAGTAAACGAGTACGTCACTAAGTGAGGAGAGGCTGTAGTGTGACAGTACACCTTGATACAACACACATTGCCTAATGCACTTTGTTTTAAAAAATAGACCCCAAAAAATTTTAAATGTCAAATTTTACTCCAATTACAGAAGCAAAATAAAGACAAATTATACTTCAGTAAATATGGAAAATGTGACAAATATTTCATCAGGCTTCACATCTTTAGTTTTGTATTCCTAATTTATGTCCAGTAAGAAAATCTTTAGTGTTTTGTGCCCCACCAGAAAGGTTTAGTAACAAAATGGGAATTGTGGCACAAGATATTTTTGCTAGGTAAATATTACAGGAAATAAATTGTAATTTTTTAATAGCATAGTTTTTCTTGATATTACAGTTGGCATATGTCATTTTACAGTAGGTGCTTTCATCCATTACCTGGAGTTTACCTGGAGAGAGTTCCAGGGGTCAACGCTCCCGCGGCCCAGTCTTTGACCAGGCCTCATGGTGGATCACGGCCTGACCAACCAGGCTGTTACTGCTGGCCGCACGCAGTCCAACGTACAAACCACAGCCTGGCTGGTCAGGTACCGACTTTAGGTGCCTGTCCATTGCCTGCTTGAAGACAGCCAGGGATCTATTGGTAATCCCCCTTATGTATGCTGGGAGGCAGTTGAACAGTCTTGGGCCCCTGACACTTATTGTGTTGTCTCTACACGTGCTAGTGGCACCCCTGCTTTTCATTGGGGGGATGATTACATCGTCTGCCGAGTCTTTTGTTTCGTAGGGAGTGACTCGTGTGCAAGTTTGGTACTAATCCCCCTAGAATTTTCCAAGTGTATAAAATAATGTATCTCTCCTGCCTGCATTCTAGGGAGTACAGGTTTAGGAACTTCAAGCGTTTCCAGTAATTGAGGTGGTTTATCGCAGTTATGCGTGCCGTGAAGGTTCTCTGCACATTTTCTAAGTCTGCAATTTCACCTGCCTTAAAAGGTGCAGTTAGTGTGCAGCAATATTCCAGCCTAGATAGAACAAGCGACCTGAAAAGTGTCAACATGGGCTTGGCATCCCTGGTTTTGAAGGTTCTCATTATCCATCCTGTCATTTTTCTAGCAGATGTGATTGCTACAGTGTTATGGTCCTTGAAGGCGAGATCCTCTGACATGATCACTCCCATGTTTTTGACAATAGTTTTTCGCTCTTGTGTGGTTGGAATTTGTTTTATACTCCGATGAGATTTTAATTTCCTCACGTTTTCCAAATCGGAGTAATTGAAATTTCTCATCATTGAACTTCATATTGTTTTCTGCAGCCCATTTAAAGATTTGGTTGATGTCTGCTTGGAGTCTTGCAGTGTCTTCAATGGGGGACACTGTCATGCAGATTCGGGTGTCATCTGCAAAGGAAGACACGGCACTGTGGCTTATATCCCTGTCTATGTCCGATATGAGGATGAGGAAGAAGATGGGAGCGAGTACTGTGCCTTGTGGAACAGAGCTTTTCACTGTAGCCGCCTTAGACTTTACTCTGTTGACTACTACTCTTTGTGTTCTACTTGTTAGGAAATTATAGATCCATCTACCAACTTTTCCTGTTATTCCTTTATCACACATTTTGTGTGCTATTACACCATGGTCACACTTGTCAAAGGCTTTTGCAAAGTCTGTGTATATAACATCTGCATTCTGTTTGTCTTTTAGAGCATCCAGGACCTTGTCATAGTGGTTGAGTAGTTGGGACAGACAGGAGCGACCTGCTCTAAACCCATGCTGCCCTGGGTTGTGTAATTGATGGGTATCTAGATGAGTGGCGATCTTGCTTCTTAGAACCCTTTCAAAGATTTTTATGATATGGAATGTTAGCGCTATTGGTCTGTAGTTCTTTGCTATAGCTTTACTGCCGCCTTTGTGGAGTGGGGCTATGTCTGTTGTTTTTAGTAACTGTGGGATGACCCCAGTGTCCATGCTCCTTCTCCATAGGATGTTAAAAGCACGTGATAGGGCTTCTTGCAGTTCTTGATGAACACGGAGTTCCATGAGTCTGGGCCTTGGGCGAAGTGCATGGTGATGTCATTTATCACCTTTTCGAAGTCATTTGGCATCAGGGTAATGTCAGATAGGCTTGCGTCTACCAAGTTCTGTGGCACTCATAAAAATTTAATTTAGGTCTTCGACTCTGTCTGGTTAGCGGCTCGCTAAAAACCGAGTCATACTGGGACTTTAGTAGCTCACTCATTTCCTTGCTGTCATCTGTGTAGGACCCATCCCGTTTAAGTAGGGGCCCAATACTGGATGTTGTTCTCAACTTTGATTTGGCATAAGAAAAGAAATTGGGTTTCTTTCAGTTTCATTTATGGCTTTTAGTTCTTCCTGCGTTTCTTGTTTCCTGTAAGATTCCTTTAGTTTTAGTTCGATGTTTGCTATTTCTCTGACCAGTGTCTCCCTTCGTATTTCAGATAGTATATTGGCCTCTTGTAGCCGCTCTGTTATTCTTTGCCTTCACCTGTATAGGGAGCGCCTGTCTCTTTCTAGTTTACATCTTCTCCTCCTTTTCCTTGAGGTTTGCTCAAGGCAAATTCCCTTAAGTGCCACAGTTAATTTGTTCTAGACATAGGTTAGGATCCGTGATGCTTATGCTATCTTCCCAGTTTATATCATTTAGGACTTGGTTTACTTGGTCCCACCTTATGTTTTTGTTATTGAAGTTGAATTTGGTGAAGGCTCCCTCGTGACTGATCACATTTTGTCAGTCTGGGGCCCCCGACATACATGTCTGGACCTCTATGTTGTGATCTGAGTATATTGTTTTTGATATGATGACATTTCGTATCAGATCATCATTGTTAGTGAAGATGAGGTCCAGGGTATTCTCCAATCTTGTAGGCTCTATTATTTGGTGGTTTAAGGTGAATTTGGTGCAGAGATTTAAAAGCTCGTGTGTGTGCGAGTTTTCATCTGAGCTGCCTCCTGGTGTTATCTCTGCTACCACATTGTTTGTAATATTCCTCCATTTTAGGTGCCTTAGGTTGAAATCGCCCAGAAGCAAGATGTTGGGGGCAGGAGCTGGAAGGTTTTCCAGACAGTGTTCAATTTTCAGAAGCTGTTCCTAGAATTGTTGGGACGTTGCATCTGGAGGCTTGTATACAACCACGATGACCAGGTTTTGATTCTCGATGTTTATTGCTAAAACTTCAACTACATCATTTGAGTCATTTAGTAGTTCTGAGCATATAAGTGATTCTGTGATATACAGGCCAACCCCCCCCCCCCTTTTGCCTGTCACTGTCACATCTGTAGAGGTTGTCGCCCGGGATCCATATTTCATTGTCCAAGTGATCATTTATGTGGGTCTGTGAAAGCTGCAAACATTGCATTTGACTCTGTAAGCAGTCCATGGATGTAAGGTATTTTGTTGTTCGTCACTGGCTTTAGACCCTGTATATTTTCAAAGATGAATGTCGTTGGATTGGTAAGGGGGGGGTCTTTTTTTCCTGGCACTAATATCTGTTGTTCTGGAGTGGAGGCCATTGACTGTGATTCCACTCCAGAAATGATTGCAGTTGGTGTATGATTTCTGTCATTTCCTGCCAGCTTTTTTCCTTTCCTGGCGCTAAAAAACCTCTGGAGTGGCTATGGCTACCCAGGTTTTCTCATGGTCAGGATGTTCTGTGTCGTCTTGTACCCTTTAGGTGGTGTGCCTGGCAATATAAGTTATAGCACTGTCTTTCCTGAACTGATGAGTGGCACATTTCAGGGTGGAAAAGCTTACAAGGGAGGTTGCATTTTCCTGTTGTCATATGGGCATTGCATTTTCTGGGGTGGAAGAATTCTTTTCCACTTCCCTGTGGAGATAAAAGGAAATAAACAAGAACTAGTAAGAAATGGAACAGAAAAAAAGACACCACCAATCCTACCATCATGTAAAGCAATTACAGGTTTCCGCTTCACAATCACGTGGCAGGACGGTAGTACCTCCCTATGTGGTTGCTGTCTACCAACCTACTATACCTATCACTAAATAACTATACGTACAGTACAAAAAAAAAAGTGTATTTCATACAAGTTTATTTTCTGATTATTTTTTTTGTGTGTGTTTTGAGCAAGTCTTAGGCTTGTAACCTCTCAAGGAGGTGCCTTGATGCTTATCCTCCTCTACCTTGGATCAAATCTGACTACCTCCCATTTCTAGGGCCACTGATTAAAGTAGTAGGCAAAACGTTTTGGAATAAGGATACCTAACTGTTGCACACATGTCTTATTTATCAAAGTAGTAGTAATAAGGCTTTTAAGTACAGTAATTTTAAGTGATACTTTAGGGTGTTTTATGGAATGGAAAAAATACACAATTCATATTTTATACAATTCTGTTTATAGCCATTGTGTACAGTGGGAGAGCTCAGTACTGCTGAGGTAGTGGGCAGTCAGTATTAAGATTTTGTGCTGAGTTTTTTCATTTTAATCTGTTCTTGATGTGTGTACTTTGTTTACTTTTGTAACTTTACTTTTTTGTGCTGTATGCAAAAGTTGAATGCATTTTAATACAAAGAAAAATTATATTGCAGGAGGAAGATTTAGTTGAAGACTCTGAAGTAAGAGTTGAAGATAATCTTAAGGAAGACATGCCAAAAGAAGACACTCAGGAGGGAGAAAAGAGTGATAAGGAGATGGAACAGGAAGAGGAGGAGGAGGAGGATGAAGAAGCAGAAGAAGAAAAGGCACAGAGTGAGGGTGAAGGCAAAGAAAAAGAGGACTCTCAGGCTGAAGATGACAAGGACTCTCAGGCTGAAGATGACAAGGACTCTCAGGCTGAAGACAACAAGGAGTCAAAAAGCTCTCCAGAAGTACGCCGTCGACGACCCAGGAAAGACTAGCAGGCTTAGGTTTATAGGTAACCTTGTGAAGTTGGTAACGATATTAGATTTCCACAGATTCTGAGGATAAATTGTTTGAGATACATAGTTTAGTCATTTTAAAAAGTTAATGTAACTGATAATATTCATACTGTATCAAGATTGAGAGGAATTCATTCTTCTTGAGAGGAATTTATTATACAGTATATACATTTCATTATGAAGGGTTTTAACTCATTCCCACATCTTTCCTTCACAATATTATTTATGGTATCTCATTACAATATATAAATGTTGAAACATATAACTTAAATGGTGTCTTGCAATATTGTATGTTGGAAAGATAGAATGTTTTGCACACAACCACATAGGCCTCACACCATCTTTTCTTTGTCATGCAGCATCTGGTACTGACCAAAAATTGAGGTTGCTATTCCTGCCATGTTACTCATGAATAAACCAGAAATTTGCTCATTTGTAGATAAACACTTTTCAAAATTATCCTTGTTTTTATGTACAAAAACTTGCATAAAACCTTGGGTGTAGTATTAATAATCCATTATCTGGGATTCATTGTTCGCATTTTCTTCAAACTCTTATATTTCTGTGTGGCAAAAAAGTTTGAAATGCATTTTAGTCTGCTTTTGCCAGTAATATAATTTACTGAAAATATATTGTACCATATACGTACTTAGTACAGTACTTGCTTTTTTCAGTAGAATTAATTGAAGAAACTTGGTTCTAAATAAAATTTTTATGTTCTTCAATGTTAATCATAAAGTAACTATGAGGAATTTTGTATCTTAAATTTATATGGCCTCAAATTAAGCTTGTTACAATTAGCTTTACAATTGTTTTTTCAACAATGACCTTAGATAATGCGAGTTTTTAAACTGCTCATCTGGATTCTTAACATTTTTTCAGGGATTGTAATTTTCATTTTTTTTACTAAGAACAAGGCTCATAACACTTCTTCTGTTAGCATTTTATAGTTGGATTACCATTGTGTTAATGCTGCTTTAAACATTGGGTGTTTGTTTGGCAGCAGAACAGGTTGGTGTGTGTTTACGCTGATCAAAGGGTTCAGGTCTAGTGTCATATGGTGCTAATGGCAGGCACAATGTGATTTGTTATATTGTTTAGTTATGTATAAAGTAAATTTTGAGCATCATTAAGGGTGGTTATCTTTTAGGCTATACAGGTCTACTGTTTTCTATAATCAAAGTCTTCTACACTTTTGTTGGAATGTTAAGGTGAAATTGAATGAACATTTTGTTGAAAATTATAAGTTAGGAGGCTGTCCTAACTAAGCCGAGATGTCCGACATATTAAGTATACATTCAAGTATGTCAAGTTACAAGTAATTTTATTTACAGAATCTTTCCTGGCTTATGGAGGATTTTGCTTTTTTTATATACAGTATTTTGGGATTTCTACAATCTTGATCAACTTGTATAGCATTTTGTTTTGCATTGCATATGGTTGCATTATGTATTTTTTTTTTTTTAAGTTTTTACTGCTTTAGATATATACAAAACAAATCTTATGGTGTTATCAAAAGTATCATTTATTTCCAGAGATTAATTTTAAGTAAATTATCAGAAGCATATTTTTCCAGAGATTACTTTTAAGTCTTTAGTGCCTGTGGGCTGACAGAAGTACTGTACATGTTTCTAACTCAGGCATTAAAATGGAGATATTTTGTATCATTTTAAAGTGGCAAAAAAATCCTATTATATATTCCATTAGTTTGAGCCCTACCTCCTTTTTTATAGTTAATTCTGTGATATTGCCAGCAAGTCAAACCACAATTTATTGATTTGTTATGCTAATTAGTTTTTTTTATAAAGCATGACCATCAATTTTGCTGGAGTCAGAATGATCCAGGGTTCTATAGGTTGGCCTTATTTTAATAAGATTGTACTTACTGGGTGAGTCTCCTGAATAAAAGAACTTAATAGGATAGAGTCAAGTAGGATTTAAACTATATTATGCTCATGTTATAGCCCACCTATTAGCTCTTTAAAAAGAGTTGATGTATACATGCCTAAAATTAGTCTGATCATATATGTGACCCCCTTTGAAATTTGCTTATGCATAAACATAGGTGTTAAATAAACTCTTATGTATATCTTGTTAATACTATAGTTTATTTTGCTTGAATTCATTTCTTTTTAGGTGTCATATGGTGGATTAAAATTACCCTTTTGTAATTTTGGGTAAATTGTGCTTATAATCACTCAAATTATTATTATTAGAGCTGCAGATTAAGGTTTCTGCTATACAGTTGAAAGTAAGTGGAAGGTGCTGATTTTGTAATTAGTGGCTGGAATGACACGTGACAAGATTTTTTCCTTGAATAAGCAAGGTGAATTTTGGAGAGATTAACAATGCTGATTTAAGTTATATCGCATGTCTACTAAACTGTTAGTATTTAACAAATGTTGACACAACCATTTTACTGTTTACATCATTTTTTTTTTTCCAAAGTGCTTTGAAACTTGCTCATTGCAAAGCCAAAATGAAGATTTATGAAGTTGCACACGAGAGCTTTGTCTTTTTCAAGGTATGTACACTTTGCTTAGTTTTTCTTAAGACTGCATGAATTGTGATTGGTGCATCACACTCATGTTGGTTCAGTGATGAATTGTAGTGAGTGCTTGCAGGAGTTGCCTTGTCTGTGTGTTCTTTTGCTTAGATTTCTGGATATATCTTTGGTTTTTGTTCAGTGTTATCAGTGTAACTGAATTTTGAGTATAAAGGCAATATTCAAAACATGCGTTTATTAGGACTACATTTTACTCAGGGTAGGTTTGTGTCAAGTCCTGACTTTATGAAGCTCTATCCTGAGCAAAACCGTTCCAGTTAAAGCTTGATTGCTAATTGTAAAGATCCTAAATTGAAAGCACTGTACTGTATGTGGTATAAAAAACCAGTACAGCACAGTACATAGAAATCTTGCCAAAACACTACACATTCCAGCAGAATCTGTTCTTGTATATGAAGTTGCACTATTCATAAATGCCACATCAAAAAAAAAAAAAAAGCTCTCTACATTTTTGAACAAACGTGCTGTAGAACACAGGTGTGGCGAGGCAGAAAAACATAGGTGCAGTATAAAAAAAAACGCAGGTGGGGAGAGATTGGCGCTATGTATCCCAAGTTACCATGCTTTATTATGGGGTTCTTAGCCTTATTTACAGATACAAAAGACAATTTCTACACATTCCCACAAATGGACGACTCATTAAGGAAGCGATTCGTTCATTAACCCAGATTTTGGCAGTGATGGTGCTTATTCTTTTCTGCCACACAATGCCTCATATATCAGTCTATCGGCTTTGTCTTGCTATACCCATCCTCAGTGACATACTCTGACATCAGCCTCTCATGATTATCACACCGAATTATTCCACCCTGAGGTTCATGAGGCAGGGTGACCCGAAAAAGAAGCACTTTCACCATTATTCACCCCATCACTGTTTCTCCAGAGGCGTGCAGACACTACAGTTCAGATGCTCCTCCAAACTGCAAATATCCCCACCCCTCCAGAGTGCAGGCACTGTACTTCCCACCTCCAGGACTAAAGTCTGGCTAACTGATTTCCCTGAATCCCTTCACAAAGTGCTGCCTTGCTTACACTCCAACAGCTAGTCCCAGAAATCATTTGCCCCCACTCCTATCAAACACTCATGCCTGTTGGATGTCCCAGCCCCTTGAACACACAATGTCTTACCCCTCTTCACTCTTCTCTCCATCCCCCTCACAATCCCCACACACTCGCCACCCCCATCACACCCACTCGCCACCCACCCCACACCCACACCCACTTGCCACCCCCCCCCCCCACACCCACGACCCCCACACACTCACCCATCACCCCCACACATACACAGCCACCCACACTAGCATCCCCCTTCCCACACACAAACGTGTGGGGAAAGATCTTGAATTACGTAATTGGTATATAAATTGTTTAGCTTGGAAATTTTCATGGAAATTTGGCTAGAGAATATATTTAATTCATGTCAGTGAGAAGAAACGAACCTTAAATGACAGTTGCTTCCATTCTATATATACAGTACATGTATAGTTAAATTTTTAATTGCAGCCTGCTCATGAACCAGGCTGCGGGGACTTTGACCCCCGGAACACCCTCCAAGTATACAAGGTGGGCAATTATTTAACAGATAAATGATGAGCAGCTGTGCATGCAAGACTCGCCAATTAGACAATAGGTTCACCCAAGGTATCACAGGGATTTGTATTTGCATCAAATACATTTTCAAGTACGTAATGTGATAATGTAGTTGGAAGGCATTGATTGATTTTACCTTTAAGACAGTTTTTCCCCTTTTCTATGTACATATGTCATGCAATAGGTGAGCATCCCTCTGGAAGAGTAGTTACTAGTCCGGGTTTGATGTAATCACAGGGTACAGTTCTGCTCATTAGTCTGTCCTACACCATGTAGATAGTGTTGCATTCTACCAAATATGCTAATCTCACTGTTTAAAGCTTTTTATCAATTATACATTTTGCCATTTCTCCCCATTTCCAGTTTACCGTGTGTGTGTGTGTGTACTCTTCTAATATGTATGTCTTGAAACTACATTAAATTACTATACTTGATTCATTACTTTACAAATTTCTATTGAGTGTCCTTGACAAATAGAACAGAAGCACAAGTACAAATACAATACATATATACAGGTACCCCATTGGCAATATTTCATCACCTTGCTTGTGGATACTAACAGTAAAGGACTAGAAAACAAGAAAAAAAATGTTAGAAAAGAAGATATTAACCTGCCTAATCTATGAATACAAATATCTGTATAACATGTGCTATTAGTTTAGGTCAAGTTTCCTGGACTTTTCATATACTCTGCTTGTAAACTAGACTTCAGAGGAGTGATGTCAGTCAGTGACAAACAATAAAGTACTGAAAGTAGGAATTGCCTCAAGTGTCACTATATGGTGCAAGATAGAAATTACTAGAAATGAATTCTCAAATAATCTTGTGGGTTTCCTTTGCTATTTTAAAATCATTTGTATAAAAGTTTGATGCTACGGTATTTACATTTGGATGTACAGTATACTACATCCAGTTTTCAACTATACAATTAGGGAAGAGAACTTAACATTGTTTTGTTCTGTCCTGGCTTAATGTTGTTAGTTTCAGTCCAGGACAGATTGCAACATTGTTTCCTCTCCAAATTGTGGGTTAATTGTTCTAGCAATGGTATTAAATTTTTATTATGTTCAATTTCTCAGTGTGCTTGTTTTGCTCTTCTACCAACCAAATCAGTTATGATGGTGGGCTGAAAACCAACAAAAAATAAAAGAATTTTAGTTATTGTAAATGAAAGAACATTTTTTTTTTTATTTAGGAGTTCTGTTGTAATGTCAAGGAAATTTATTTTGTAATTAATGAAAAAAACCCACATTATTAAATATTGGCTTTCTTGCATCTGCCCACTGATGTACATCAGCTTAATTATTTTGGGGAGAAATGCATTCTAGCAAGGTAAGCTCCCATGCTAGCTTTGGTATGATATAAAACATTTGCATATATTAATTTTTGTGAATATATCAATGAAAGTATAGAAAAATATGAACAGTTTGTTTAAAATTTGGCTTTGTTGACCACTGGCTAAAAGCACGACTGATCTACAGTAAAACCATCATTTTGATGAGGTTAATTGTATCGTATTACATTTTAAAGTAGTATTGTCAATTCTTGCCAGTCCTTCTCTTAGTAATTTTGTATATTAAATTAATGTACTGATGGCTTGGGATAACATCAGTGACAGTTTAACTTTATTTAGGCTAAAGGTCATATATGAATCTGAAAACATAAATGAAAGCTAATTATACAGTATTTGCATATATTTGTCAAGTTTATACATGTATCTTTTCCACTGGCAAAATATTTGTGCTAAAAAATTAGATAATAAAATTTGTTCAATGCCATTCATCTTTTGCAGGAAATCTGCCTAAATATTCTTTATAAGCATTTTACAAGGGCACTTCGTAATTTTTTTTTTGTGCAGTATCACCATGCTCTTATCTTGTAATGCCAAGTACTAATTATTTTGTTTTCATTATTATACACAATTGTAATGCAGAGAGATTTTCCTTTGTGCTTTGTATGATTGTGCATAATTATTTTATAATAAACACCATTTTATATATTGGAAATTTTTATATCCTTAATTTTTAAATGTTGGTGTAAAATAAAATGTCTGAACAAAATTCAGTATGCAAGGTATTTAAGCACAAAGTATTTGTTAGAGTAAAAACTTTCAATAAATAAATATCTCGATTACAGAATTTGACAAGATTGTTGACAACTGAAAAGAACTTTTATACGAGGCCTTTAACCCTTAAACGGTCCAAACGTATATAAAGTTTTTACCGCTAGCGCCCCGACCTTGATTTTCCCCATAAAGCATGTAAAAAAAAAAAACGTATATATACATGTATACGTTTGGGGCAGTAGCAGTGCTAACGTAAATATACGTGTGGACCGTTTAAGGGTTAAGTCTAGGGATGTTTGTATTTTAAAATACATATATGTATACACTACTTTGTAATATATTCCCCTTTAAGGGGAACTGGAACTCTTTAAAAGATAATGAACAAACTGCAAAGGAAATATTGGAGAAGGTCAATTCCAGGATGAGGGGATTATTATAATAATCATGGGGGAGCGCTAAATCCGTAGGATTATACAGCGCATGTGGGTGGTTGGAAGGTATTCAGGCTCACTTCATGGAACTGGAGCACAGATTCAATTCCCTAGATCAAGAGCCCCTCACCAGCATCAAGGAACCTCCCTCGAGGGGAGGGGAGGGGAGGATGAGGGAAACTTGACCCGAGATTTGATAATCAGACTTGCATGAGATGCTACATGGCATTAATAAAACGGCAGAAGTTTTTACTGAAAAGAACCCTGACTCGCCTAGAAGCACTGCTGTGGAGTGGGCTATGGAGCAAGTGATTATGCCTTATAAGCTGCATAAAGCATTGTTGGGAAAACCACACCAGACAAGCATAACAATGGACAAGGACCCCACTGTAACAACTCTGCATTGACCCCAGCCCACATTATTATTATTATAATCAAAAGAAGTTCTAAACCACAGGGGTTATACAGGTCAGCTGGTCGGGGCAGGATGCAGGGAGAATGGGTTGTAAGAGGGAGAGGGATGATTAGTAGAGTATGAAGTGCAGAAGGGTAGTGAATCGTGCAGGGATAGAGGGTAGCAAGAGATCGTGTTAGAAGAGACTAAGGGAAGTGCTAGAGGTAAAATCTTCAGAGTTTGTGTGGTAAGTCAGTTTCTGTCAAAAAGTCAACGAGAGAGTCAGGATTAAAGGAGGGCCCATCGGCAAGAAGGGAAGGTAAAGAAAGGTCCGCAGAGCGAAAACGCCGTTGGAGGTAAATTCTGCGCGCTTGTTGATAGTGGGCAGTCCAACAGAATATGGCGAACAGACACTGAAACCTGACAATGCTCACAGAGAGGAACAGGGGGCCTCTCCATGAGATACCCGTGAGTAAGACGAGTGTGGCCAATAAGTGAAGACGGGAGAGTGGAATCTCCCAACCTCAACATTGGTGACAAGAAGAAGGCCAAAAACCTATACTTGGTTTAATAGAATGAAGTTTGTTATTTAGCAGGTCAGACCAGCGTTGTTGCCAACGGGTGCGAAGGTGGGTAGCAATGACTGCAAAATAGTCTGTGAATGGAACACCTCTATATGAAACTGGAAAGTCGTGTACTGCTGACCGCGCAGCAGTGTCTGCCTGTTCATTGCCCTGTACGTCAACATGACCAGGGACCCAACAAAAAACAATATCTTTGTGCTTGCTAGAGATATGGCGTAACCAAAGTTGGATACAAACAACTAGGGGGTGAGGTGTATCAATTTTACGGATAGCCTGTAAAGCACTAAGGGAGTCTGAAACGACCATAAATGATGACACAGGCATAGATGCAATACGGATAAGTGCCACAAGAATGGCATACAATTCAACCGAAAATATGCTAGCCGAGGGTAACAGATGCCCTTGCACGATGCTGTCCGGGAATACTGCTGCGAATCCGACACCGTCAGATGACTTTGAACCATTGGTGTACACTGCGATGGCATGGGAATGAGAACGGAAGTGGTCTAGAAAAAAAAGAGCGAGAAGCCGCCATAGGTAGTTGGGCTTTCACGCAAGGTAGAGGAATAGAACAGACACGGACAGCAGGAACTTCCCAAGGGGGTAGGGGAAAGGGAGATGTCACATGAACATATAAAGGTGGTAGCTGAAGGGACGAAGAGTTAATGTAGACGAAGTAAACAGGGGCGACGAACAAATAATGAGCGTCTACTAACATCTGTGACAATCCTATACATGGAAGGATTACGGAGGTCATGAGAGTGAACATAATAGCGACGATTGGACAAGGATGGAATGTTCGCTTCTACATAGAGGCTCTCAACCGGGGATGAACGAAATGCACCAAGGCATAAACGCAATCCCTGGTGATGTATGGGATTAAGGCTGGAAAGAGTAGCAGGGGAGGCCGCCGAATATATCTGGTCACCATAATCGAGTTTCGATAAAATTAGAGCTGAGTGTAGGCGAAGGAGAGTTCTACGATCGGCCCCCCCCATGAAAGATATGCTAGGGTTTTAAGGAGGTTCAGCCGGCTATGACAAATAGCCTTCAGAGAGCTAATGTGAGGTTTCCAGGACAATCGACGGTCAAACAGGAGGCCAAGAAACATGACCGTATCATGTTCTGGGATACGTGAGCCGTATAGGTACAATGGATGATCAGAGATCACTGAACGTCTAGTAAACGTAATTTGATGAGTTTTGCCACTAGAAAATTTAAACCCGTGAGTGGTGGCCCAATCGGAAACCTGGTTGATGGCATGTTGGAGGGAAACTGCAATGAGGTGACAGTCAGCACCCGCACAAGCTATAGCAAAGTCATCAACATAAAGCGATGACCAAATATTGGATGGGAGAACAGATGCCAGATTATTTATAGCAAGGAGAAAGAGTGTTGTGCTCAGAACACATCCCTGGGGGACACCTTCAGCTTGGATAAACTTCGGGGAAAGCTCATTACTAACCCGGACACGGAAATGTCTTTCAGTTAAGAAGGCCTTAAGAAAAAAGGGTAGATTGCCATGGAGGCCTAAGGAGTGGGCCTGGGCCAAGATATTATACCTCCAAGTTGTGTCATAAGCCTTCTCAAGGTCAAAAAATATGGCGATAACTGAGTGGTTATTAGCAAAGGCATTACGAATATACGTATCCAAGCGCAGTAGAGGGTCAATGGCAGAACGGCCCTTACGAAAGCTATATTGATTAGTGGAGAGACTACTGTGCGTCTCTAAATACCACATCAAACGTCTATTAACTAGAAGTTCCATCACCTTGCAAACTGCACTGGTAAGAGTGATGGGACTGTAGTGGGAGGTATGTCCCGTAGTACCCGGTTTACGAAAAGGGAGAACAACAGCAGACTTCCACAGTTGGGGAATAACTCCTTGCGACCATATAAGATTAAAGGGTCATAAGAGGACAGCAAGAGCAGACTGATGTAAATGCTGTAGCATACAAATATGTATGCCGTCTGGCCCAGCTGCCGATGATCGGCAAGCGGAGAGTGTTGCCTCCAGTTCTTGAAGGGTAAAAGGCACATTATAAGATTCTTCTCTGAAAGCAGAAAAATCTAAGGGCTTTAACTCGCTAGCAGACTTAGAAGAAAGGAACGAGGGGCATAGATGGAGCCCCTGAGTAATGCGGACCAGATGATTACCAATTTCAGTGGCGACGGCAAGAGGGTGTGCTATATCGACACCGGCAACCCGAAGAACAGGAGCCGGGTCAGGGGAGAATTTACTACTCAATTTCCGCACTTTCTTCCAGACTGCACTCATTGAGGAAGCCGAAGTGACGGTGGAAACGTAATCCCGCCTGCAAGTGCGTTTAGCGTCGCGGATGACACGTCAAGCCATTGCTATCTTCTGCTTAAAATCAAGGAGTCTCTCTGTGGTTATGTTATACCGGTACCTGCCCCATACACCACGTTTCAAACGTACTGCCCGAGCGAGCACAAGCAGGAGACCACCAAGGCACACACTTCTGAGAATGCTTGCCCGAGGTTTGGGGGATAGAATGTGAGGCTGCGAGGAAGACGGAGGATGAGAAGAGATGTAAACCTCATCAATGGAGGACGAGGAAGGAGCCTCATGAAAGGCAGTACGATGTGTGTAAGGTCCCATTTCGCCCGGTCAAATTGGCAGCGTGAGTTACGAGAAGGTGGAGAATATGAAGGGGACATGAGGACAATTGGAAAATGATCACTGTCATGTAAGTCCGGGAGGACAGACCAGGTGAAGTCAAGGACAGTTGAGGAAGAGCAGATGGAGAGATCGATGCAAGAGAAAGAATGAGTTCGAGGATCAAAATGGGTGGGAGTACCCGTATTTAAAACATGGAGGGGGAGAGAAGCAAGAAATGCCTCCAACTGAATGCCACAGGAGTCACAGTGCGACCCCCCCCAAAGAAAATGGTGTGCGTTAAAATCGCCAAGTAACAGAAGGGGTGGCGGCAAGGAAGAAACCAGAAAATCAACATCTGGGATAGACAGAGCCCGAGAGGGGGAGAGATATAAAGAAGAGAGTGTATACCACTTATTCAAGTGGATACGGGCTGCGGTGTAATGTAGAGAAGAATGAACATAGAGCTGATGGTATGGAATACCAGTGCGTATAAGAAGAGCACTTTCGTTAAAGGTTCCATCGGAAAAAGGATCCTACGAATATAACAAATCATAGCCCGAAAAGGGACGGATAACAGTGGATTGTAATTTGGGTTCTTGCAAACAGACCCCAACAGGAAAAACTGGGAGAGCAACACCTGAAGCTCACCCCGGTTACCCCTGAGGCCTCGGATATTCCACTGCAAATAAGCCATGACTTATGAAGAGAAAGATACAAGTCGAAGTTAGAGGTATCTATGGACTAGGGTTAGAAAAGTCCACG
Source organism: Cherax destructor (assembly GCA_009830355.1). Taxonomy (NCBI): domain Eukaryota; kingdom Metazoa; phylum Arthropoda; class Malacostraca; order Decapoda; family Parastacidae; genus Cherax; species Cherax destructor. The sequence continues at coordinate 21,199 of WNWK01019544.1, forward strand.
TGTGGAGGCAGCAAAAGACCTGTAGTCAAAGGAGTGGGACGCTGTGAAGGAAGGAGGGGTGTAGACGGAGAAGAAAGAGGAGGAGGAACCAGAGGTGGAGCGGTGTCCATCAACGGTTCAGTCTCTGTAATAAATTCTGTGATAGCTTCCAGTGTTTCGGAAGACAAAAATGCAGAATGTGGGACTACATTAGAAATGAAAGGAGGAGAGTGAGCAACCATCTGGGAGATAGAGACTGAACTATAGTAGAGGGCGAGGAGATGGAAGAGGAAACTGTCAAAGGGGCTTGGGAGGGGACAGGAGTGGAAGAGACCTAGGGAGGGGCAGTCAAGGAAGGAACTTGGGAGGGGACAGGGGATGATATTGAATGAGGAGGAGGATGAACCTCCACACACGTTACAGAACTAGTCGGAGGTGAAGAACCCGACAATGGGGATTTTTTGCCGGACTTATGAGAAGGGGCGGTGAGGATTGGGTGGTGGACGAGGCGTGTAGACACAGAACTGTGCAAGTGAGTAGAGGAAGGGGTGTGGACAGTATGGGATGCCAAGGTAGGGACCTCGGAGCCAAGAACAGCAAAAGGATTCGAGACGGGTGACTGAGGATGGGGCGACCACAGAGGAAGCCGCGGAAGTTGGGACCCCAGAAGTGGGGGGACGTTTAGCAATGCGAGAATAGGAAATACGGGGAAGTCCCCCTTGAAGGCGTAGATGAGAGACGGCCATAGCATATGAAAAGCCTTCCGCCTCTGAGACAACGGATTTCCCACTCATTTAGGTAAACCTGACAACAGCGAGAGTACGATGGATAAGCCTCATGACAGTTAAGGCAAGAGGGAGGTAGAGTACAAGGACTGGCATGGTCGTCGGCACCACAGACTGGGCATTCAGCCATGGACCTGCAATATTTTGCTGGATGACCAAAACACCAGCAGTTTCTACACTGTTGCGGTGTAGGGATCACCTTTCGAACTTGTAAATGGTGACCTGCAATGTAGACCGAAGGCGGAAGTTCATGGCAGTCAAATGTTAAACGAGCTATATTGCAAGGATAACGTCTTCGCTTATTGGCAGGGAGGACAAAAGTGTCAACTTTGAGGATAGGGAGTTCTTGGAGCTCAAGCTGCTCCAAAATGTCACCACCACATGTCTGGAAATTCCGTTGGACAATGGTGTGGGGTAAAATGACAGAACTACTACAAGAATTGAGAGAATGATGTTTGTCAATAGTGATAGGAATAGTATCTATGGTCGTAAGGAGAGAAAGATCGCGAGCTTGGCCAGCATTCTGGACCATGATGATGCGAGTGCCGCTCTTGAGAGCGTGAAATGAGATATCTTTACCTACATGGTGTAGGAGAGCCTTACCAATACTATGATCGGAAAGATAGGAAGTAGGAGAAGTCGGTCTTAGAGTAAAAAACTTTGTCCATTGCGTAGTGTGAAACAAAGTGTTTAAGGGGAGTGTGTGACGAGCAGGTCGTTTCTGAGATGAATGAGAATGAAGAGTCGAATCATCATGTAAGGGTCTTGGTCGTTTTGATGTGGGACCGGAGGCGGTCCAAGGGACGGGCGAGCAATCCGAAAATTGCCGCACCGTAGAGGGAGAAGCCAGAATCAAGGTCAGAGAAGAGCGAAGGTCAGACGTGTCAAAAGGGCTGGTCGGAACCCCGGTACCTGAAGCAGGTGACGAACTGGCACCAGCAAGAGGTACAGGGGTATTGGAGGTGTCTGAAGAGTTGTCCATTAACGAGGTAGGGTCAGAACTAGGTGCGGTATCAGGAAGGAGCCCAGGGGTAGTAGGTTCATGGATTGGGTCGGCCATGGTTAGGTTACTTCTTTCTCTTTGTTTTTAAGAAAAAAAAAGAAAGAAGAAAATAAAATAAAAATAAAAAAAAGAATAAAAAAAGGGGGGAACATGGAGGAATAGCTCTTAGGAGGAATGAAAGGGGCGTAAATCCCCCTCCGCACCCAAGAGGACCTCAACACCACAAGTAGTGCAGATGCTGCATGGAACTCGTGACATACCCTACCCTTCATGCCAGTAAACCAGCAATCCGGGATAGCAACCTCACATCCACCGAGCCACCTCGGCGGACAAAAGAGAAAGCGGCCGGATACCCGCCACAAAGCATACCTCCTTCGACCACCACCCCCGGAATCCGAAAGGTGGCCTCCAGATACACCCGTCGCCCGAAAGATACCCAAAGCCACCCCCCGGGAGACCGGAGAGGGATCGGGACATCCCCAGGCGATCCAGATTCCACGGCAAACTACACCACCGCCAAGAACCCCAACGGAATAGGATGGACCACGGTACCCTTCCCCCTACCCTGCAACCAATGCCCGTGGAGAGAAGCTCACAGGGTAAAAATGGGAAAGGAATAAGGGAGGGATGAGGAGGAGGAGGAAAGGGTAAAGGGAAGATGGGAAAGAGGAGGGGGGATTGGGGGGTAATTAGATTCGGTCTGAGGAAGAAGACCAAGAGGTCCAATTCCCCCCAGCCCACAAACTACAGCCATCTGGCCCAATAGGGCCACAACAACCTTTTCCACTGTCGTCCATGTCAATGGGCATTAGCAATCGGAATTTAAGGTAGAGTGAAAAATGTTTTATGTAATTTTTCAAGCTTAGAAAATTGTGTACAGTACATACTAAACTTATGATGGTCACTGGTGCCATAATAAGCCCTGCCCATTTTTGCTGGATGACATGCCTTCCTATTTTCTCTGGAAGTAATACAGGAGGGCCCTGCTTATTCGGTGTTCCACATTTTCATGTTCGGTGCTTTTCTGCCATTTTCGCACAACAGTTGCATAAGGGCAACAGGCACCATATTTATTTTAGTCTGTTTATTTTACTTTTTTTATGCCTAGCTCTATTAAACACTTAATATATTATTTATTTTATTTTATTAACACATCGGCTGATTCCCACCAAGGCAGGGTGGCCCGAAAAAGAAACTTTCATCATTCACTCCATCACTGTCTTGCCAGAGGGGTGCTTTACACTACAATGATAAAACTGCAACATTAACACCCCTCCTTCAGAGTGCAGACACTGTACTTCCCATCTCCAGGAATCAAGTCGGGCCTGCTGGTTTTCCTGAATCCCTTCATAAATGTTACTTTGCTCACACTCCAACAGCACGTCAAGTATTAAAAACCATTTGTCTCTATTCACTCCTATCAAATACGCTCACACATGCTTGCTGGAAGTCCAAGCCCCTCGCACACAAAACCTCCTTTACCCCCTCCCTCCAACCTTTCCTAGGCCGACCCCTACCCCGCCTTCCCTCCACTACAGATTTATACACTCTCGAAGTCGTTCTGTTTTGTTCCATTCTCTCTACATGTCCGAACCACCTCAACAACCCCTCCTCAGCCCTCTGGATAATAGTTTTGGTAATCCCGCACCTCCTCCTAATTTCCGAACTACGAATTCTCTGCATTATATTCACACCACACATTGCCCTCAGACATGACATCTCCACTGCCTCCAGCCTTCTCATTGCAACATTCATCACCCATGCTTCACACCCATATAAGAGTGTTGGTATAACTGTACTCTCATACATTCCCCTCTTTACTTCCACGGACAAAGTTCTTTGTCTCCACAGACTCCGAAGTGCACCACTCACCCTTTTCCCCTCATCAATTCTATGATTCACCTCATCCTTCATAGACCCATCTGCTGACACATTAACTCCTAAATATCTATACATTCACCTTCTCCATACTCTCTCCCTCCAATCTGATATCCAATCTTTCGTCACCTAATCTTTTTGTTATCCTCATCACCTTACTCTTTCCTATATTCAATTTCAATTTTCTTCTTTTACATACCCTACCAAATTCATCCACCAACCTCTGCAACTTCTCTTCAGAATCTCCCAAAAGCACAGTGTCATCAGCAAAAAGCAACTGTGACAACTCCACTTTGTATCTGATTCTTTATCTTTTAACTCCACACCTCTTGCCAAGACCCTCGCATTCACTTCTCTTACAACCCCATCTATAAATATATTGAACAACCACGGTGACATCACACAACCTTGTCTAAGGCCTACTTTTACTGGGAAATAATCTCCCTCTCTCCTACACCCTCTAACCTGAGCCTCACTATCCTCATAAAAACTCTTCACTGCTTTCAGTAACCTACCTCCTATTCCATACACCTGCAACATCTGCCACATTGCCCCCCTATCCACCCTGTCATACGCCTTTTCCAAATCCATAAATGCCACAAAAACCTCTTTACCCTTATCTAAATACTGTTCATCTATATGTTTCACTGTAAACACTTGGTCTACACACCCCCTACCTTTCCTAAAGCCCCCTTGTTCATCTGCTATCCTACTCTCCGTCTTACTCTTCTTTCAATAATAACTCTTCCATACACTTTACCAGGTATACTCAACAGACTTATTCCCCTATAATTTTTGCACTCTCTTTTGTCCCCTTTGCCTTTATACAAAGGAACTATGCATGCTCTCTGTAAATCCCTAGGTACCTTACCCTCTTCCATACATTCATTAAATAATAGCACCAACCACTCCAAAACTATATCCCCACCTGCTTTTAACATTTCTATCTTTATCTCATCAATCCCAGCTGCCTTACCCCCTTTCATTCTACCCACTGCCTCATGAACTTCCCCCATACTCACAACTGGCTCTTCCTCACTCCTACAAGATGTTATTCTTCCTTGCTCTATACACGAAATCACAGCTTCCCTGTCTTCATCAACATTTAACAACTCCTCAAAATATTCCCTCCATCTTCCCAATACCTCTAACTCTCCATTTAATAACTCTCCTCTCCTATTTTTAACTGTCAAATCCATTTGTTCCCTAGGCTTTCTCAACTTATAAATCTCACTCCAATACTTTCTTATTTTCAAGAAAATTTGTTGATAACATCTCACCCACTCTCATTTGCTCTCTTTTTACATTGTTTCACCACTCTCTTAACCTCTCTTTTTCTCTCCATATACTCTTCCCTTCTTGCATCACTTCTACTTTGTAAAAACTCTCATATGCTAACTTTTTCTCCCTTACTACTCTCTTTACATCATCATTCCACCAATCGCTCTTCGCTCCCTCACCCACTTTCCTATAACCACAAACTTCTGCTGAACACTCTAACACTACATTCTTAAACCTACCCTATAAATCTTCAACCCCGTTGCCTATACTCTCACTAGCCCATCTATCCTCTAATAGTTGTTTATATCTTACCCTAACTGCCTCCTCTTTTAGTTTATAAACCTTCACCTCTCTCTTACTTGCTGCTTCTATTTTCCTTGTATCCCATCTACCTTTTACTCCCACTGTAGCTACAACTAAAAAGTGATCTGATATATCTGTGGCCTCTCTATAAACATGTACATCCTGAAGTCTACTCAAGTCTTTTATCTACCAATACGCAGGCCAACAAACTACTGTCATTACGCCCTACATCATATCTTGTATATACTTATTTATCCTCTTTTTCTTAAAATATGTATTACCTATAACTAAACCCCTTTTTATACAAAGTTCAATCAAAGGGCTCCCATTATCATTTACACCTGGCACCCCAAACTTACCTACCACACCCTCTCTAAATGTTTCTCCTACTTTAGCATTTAGGTCCCCTACCACAATTACTCTCTCACTTTGTTCAAAGGTTCCCATACATTCGCTTAACATCTCCCAAAATCTCTCTCTCTCCTCTACATTCCTCTCTTCTCCAGGTGCATACACACTTATTATGACCCACTTTTTGCATCCGACCCTTATTTTAATCCACATAATCCTTGAATTTACACATTTATATTCCTCCTCCTTCCATAACTGATCCTTCAACATTGTTGCCACCCCTTCCTTAGCTCTAACTCTCTCAGATACTCCTGACTTAATCCCATTTATTTCTCCCCACTGAAACTCGCCTATCCCCTTCAGCTTTGTTTCACTTAGGGCCAGGACATCAAACTTCTTTTCATTCATAATATGATAGTATAAAATGTTATCAGGCGTTTTAGACGCATTCGATAATGGAAAAAACTTCCACCTGCCGGCAATTTTTGCTCATCGCATGGGGTCAGAACTTAAGAGCTATACAAACAGGGCCATCCTGTACTAGACTACATCAACAACAAGTCTTTTCCCAAGCTACAGATGACTGTGCAAGGCCATATTAAGTGGTGACAGTGTTGGTAGGTGGTAGCAGGCAGTTAGGTAGCAGCTACATAAAACTGTGCTGCTTACCTGATGTTTGTACAGATATGTATTGTATTGTGCTCACTACCTCTTAACTTGGCATGGTAAGGTCCCATCATACCTGTACACACCTTCCAAGATCAACAAGCAACAATCTACAATGTATCAAAAACTATTTTTGACAAAATAAGCACATTACATATAGCATCAATTTCAGGAACTTAACCCCTGCAATATGTAAGAATTCACTGTAGTCAGTGAGTCACTGGTTAGTACTCAAGCATAACAATAATATCTTTATTTCTACAAGTACATGTACAAGGTATACAGGCCTAGCTAACATCAATGACATACTGCTATACAGAAAGCCCCTTGTTATGCAAAGCATTTTGGGCAAATTCGGTAAATTTTGTCCCAGGATGCGACCCACACCAGTTGACTAACACCCAGGTACCCATTTTATTGATGGGTGAACAGGGGCAAAAAGTGTAAGGAAACACGCCCAATGTTTCCACTCTTGCCAGGAATCGAACCACGGACCCTCAGCGTGTGAAGCGAGGGCTTTGCCTACCAGGCCATGGGCCACCATAAGTGGAAGACTATTAATTTCATGAATGTGATGTCACCAAGGTTGTTTCAACATATTGAAGGAAGGGGTTGTAATAGAAATGAATGCTAAGGTATTGGGGAGGTTTTGCATTAAAGTGGGAGTCATCACAGTTGCTCTTTGCCGATGACAGTTCTAAGTGATTCCTACACCACTTTGTGTAGGAATGTGGGAGGGTATGTAAAAAAAAATTAAAAGCAACAGAAATAAAGCAAGGTGACATGAGTAGCAATAACTCTAGGCAAAGAAAGACTGAATATCAGATTGGAGGAAGGAAGCGAATACATTTAGAGATTTGGAAGTGGATGTATCAGCAGATAGGTCTATGAAGGATGAAGGAAACCATAGAACAGACAAGGAGAAAAAGGTAGGTAGTGTGTTGAGGCATTTGTGGCAAGAGTATCTTTGGACTCAAAAACAGAATGTACCAAAGTACAGTGGACCCTCGGTTAACGAATACCCCGGAAATCGTGCAATTATGTAAGTATAATTTTGTAAGTTCTTGTGGAAGTGTAGTTTTGGGGGTCTGAAATAGACTAACCTACATGACATTATTTCTTAAGGACGTAAATTCGTTCGGTAATGGCACTTGAGCAGGCTTCTTCAATGATTTTTTTTCGTTAACCGAGGGTCCACTGTATAGTGGTATTTGTCAAACACTTTCATATGGGTTTAAGGCATGGACTTTAAATGTTGCAGCACCAAGGCTCCTGGAGACAGTAAAGATGTCATGTTTGAGAGAAATGTGTGGCATGAATTAATAGAGATTAGGAAACTGGGGTAACTAAAGGAATATTTCAGAGGACTGGGGAGGGGTTGAGGTGGTTTGGGCATCTAGAAACAGAGCAGAACAAGATGAGTTTATAAATCTGGTGTAGAGGAAAAGTATAGGAGTCATTCCAGGAAGGATGGGGTAAAAGAGAATTTGAGTGTTAGGGCTTTGAGCATCCAGAAAGTGTGTGTGTTGATAAGCGTGAAAACAAATGGTCATTATGGCTTAACCTCCAGGACTCAACTTGTAGAAGTGGCAAATACAGTCCCTACACTTTAAAGGTGGGTTGGGAATGTTGCAGTTCAGTCATTTGAATTGTGGTATCTGCATACTTTTGGTGAAATAGCAATTGAATGATGGCAAATGTATTTGCCTCCCATCCCTTTTTTTTTCATCCTACCTTGGTCAGAGACAGACAGCATCTATGTACAAAATACTATCAAAAAGTTCCCAAAATGTTTTGAAAAAATCTGTAGGCTTACCTAATCACCTAGTTGAAGTTGTCTCCCTCAAAGTACTTCCTCCTTGGGAGGCTATACACTGACTCCAGTGCCTCTGCCACTTCTCGAAACCTTTCTGGAACTATTCTTTCCTAATGGCATCTAGTGTGGTCTGGAATTCTGCTTGAATCTACCCGTTATTAAAACTGCCCCTCGAGTGCTAGTTTTATTTTTTTTTTAAAGAGAAAGAAGTCACAAGAAGCTAGATCTGGGAAGTAGGTAGGGTGGGAGACAATTTCCATGTTTTTGGCATCTTGTCTTGAGTCCCCCTCAAGAGGGGTTCCTTGATGCTGGTGAGGGGCTCTTGATCTAGGGAATTGGATCTGTGCTCCAGTTCCCTGAATTAAGCCTGAATGCCTTCTATCCCCCTCTCCACAGGCACTGTATAATCCTACGGGTTTAGCGCTTCCCCATGATTATGATTATGATTGTCTTGAGTCAGCAAGCAGGGCACAAATTTTACAGCCACTTTCCTCATGTTCAAAATTTGTCAAAATGATTTGACATGATCCATAAGAAATTCCCACAGCACTCACAATATCTTGGATACTCTGACAACAGTTTTAGCGAATAGCCTTCCTCACTTTTTTAATGTTGGCTTTTGTTTTTGACGTTAATGAAAAGTCAAGAGCGTTTATTCTCAATGGATGTTCATCCTGCTTTGAATCGAGAAAATTATCCAAAATGCCATGTCCGACCCATTGCTTTGTTACCAAATGCTTGCTGAAGCATTTTTAGTGTTTCATTAGCTGTTTTACTGAACTTGATCCATAAATTGCACTCTTATTAAACTGCTTTTAGAACTGTGGCCATCTTCTTACCACCATTGCCGTACTCAGAAGACTACTCTCTCCCGTCTCCGCATTGGCCATACTCGCCTTACCCATGGGTATCTCATGGAACGACACCCTATTCCTCTGAGGTTTGTCGGGTCCCTCTTTCGGTTCTTCACTTTCTTGTAGATTGCCTGGTCTACCAGCGGGCTCGCAGGATTTACCTCCAACGATGACGACTCCCTACCACTCTTTCCTTATCTTCTCTTCTTGCAGACATCCCTGCCTTTGACTTACGATCACTTTTTGACAGCAACTGCTTTACTATATGAACTTTGACACATAGCCCTTAGTGTCCCTTCCACCCCTTTTCTCCCCTCACCTCTGATTCCCTCTCCACCCAGCTGTTTATAGCCCCAGCGGGAGGAAGAGTGTGAAAATTAGAGTATGGGAATTTTTTGATAGCACTTCGTATATAAAAATTAAGGATAAGTGTGGGAAGAGGTACAGTGGACCCCCAGAAATCGAACATTCTTCATTCCAGAATGCTGTTCAAGTGCTGTTACCAAACGAATTTATTCCCATAAGGAATGATGTAAATTAGATTAGTCAGTTTCAGACCCCCAAAAATACACCTATAAAAGCATTTACAATAATAAGCTTACATAATAGGGAGAGTTGTGAGTGTTCGATTTACGAGGGTCCACTGTACTACTATTTCACGATACAACCCATGACTCAAGATTAGATAGTAAAGATTATTTTAGTTAGGGCATCATAATGGCAAAAAATGAGGTAAATGATTGGGGTAGGATAAAGAAGTGACAGGAAGAAAGGTTAAGATGCTATATTTACAAAAATTTCAACTTTCTATGGAAGGTTGGGACTGCATACATTTAGGAAAACATGCCTGATCTTGTCTTTAGTTTTAGTTGTTTATTAAAATATCACAATATTGTACACTGGACATTTATCGTCACATGAGTTATATTATTGGTGAGGACATATGTCAGTACATATTTTAAAATGATGAAAAAGCTTTGTATGCTTCCTATAGAAATGAAAGTATAAATCATGTTTCCAGGAAAAAAATATAAAACATTAATGCACTAAATCAATATTGCAAGAATGTAAATAATATGGAATTGTCTACTTTTGAACAAGGAAAGCTTACTGAAAGTAAAATAAATGCCTTGTTTCTAAATTTCAACAATTTTCAAATAATCAAGTGACTTATTAACTTCTTTAATCCTTTCAGGGTCCAAACCGTAGTTCTACGTCATGAACTCAGCTCACTCGGATAAGCTGTGAGTGGTAAATTTGGGCCTAGATATGAGAGAATACATCTATGTGGTAAGTGTGCACCACATAAAACAAATCCTGCAGCACACAGTGCATAATGAGAAAAAAAAAACTGAAACCGTAATTTTCGATTAAAACAGACTTTGCAGTGTTTTTTAGTATACTTTTTATAGTTGTATTTGCGATTTCTTGGTCTCATTTGATAGAATGGAAGATATATTACAGATATAGAGATGATTTTGATTGGTTTTAGTACTGGAAATGGCTTGAAACTGAGCTCAAAATAGCGGAAATGTTAAATTTTTACTGATGTTCAAGAGTAAACAAATGACCTCACACGTCTAATACGCACCAGCTGGTGGGCCTAATATACGTTCACAAATGTGGTGATATTATTTGTATAATTATTACAATATTGCATAACAGTAAATCTTCCATTTTTTGGTTTGAATAAAAATTCATTATGTGAATAAAAAATAAAAATGGAATTCATTTCTAAAGACTGAAAACGTAACTAATGAACAGAGGAAATGTTAGTTTAGTGCCAGGAATGCCTGCATTGTTTATTCTGCACCCTATTTTGAAATTGGAATATTTTGAACTTTGAGTTTAATTGGCTAAATTACCAATTTCAAATCATTTTATTTTGTAGTTGAAACAGTTGACTGGGCGATTTCTTGTGCTCAATCGATAGAATAGAAGTAATACTAGTGAAATAGCTAAGAATTTGGTCAACTGGAATAATGTAATTGGCCTAAAATGGGAGTCAAAGTCAGCAAAATCGCCGATGCGTAAATATCACTGAAACATCAAAATTTGCGAGAGCATAATTTCGTCAATTTTCAATCAAATTTCATACTTTTTGTTTTATTACCTTTAGAAAAAGATTCTCTACCATTTCATAAGAAAAAATAAGACTTTTTTTTTAAATTTTTGGACACTGGCGCACCCCTTCCAAAAATGGCCTTGGACCCTGAAAGGGTTAACAGCATGATTAAAAAAACTTACTTCAGTTTCTTGGAGATGTATGTATATTCTGTATGCACTAATTATTTTAATAAATACAATAACAAAAATATGTACAGTTGCCTTTAGCTGCAGTAGCAGCAAGAGTTGTATTTCACAATAATTCTTAGTGCTCAGTAAATATGGTATATTTTTTACTGCTATGGTGTATTAGTAGAGGTTTCATGAAAACCTCCATTATATCTGAATAATATTAACAAATTAACTGCTCTTCTCATGAAAAACAAGTTAATTTAAATTTTCACCCCTTTTTTATCAGTGTTGTATTTTCAACAATAAATTAAGCTAAGAGTATCAACAGCATATTTGCAATTAATTTTTCTTCAAAATTCATCCCAGTCTTCTCATTTAAAAAAAATAACACTGTATATATTTTTTTACAGGTAAATATATTTAGGTCAAAATAAAAATAGCAAAAATTTTATGTAATATTACTAAATTTTGAAGGAAATTCATTTAAACCAAATAATATTTTCTCAATTAACTTTCTCTTCTACACAGACCTGATTTACTAACGTTTCCTGCTTGCTCTTGGGATTTCCTAAGTGTTTGAGCCTTTCCCGTGCTGCTCGCTTGGCTGTTTTCTCTAGCATGTCATCATAATGTTCAGCAAACATGGCTACCAGTGCTTCATGCATGTGGTGCAGAGTAGGCAAGTCCTTGAAGCAAATCTGCAGTATAACAGTTTGTAAATTAAAAAACTCAGTAACATTCTTATAGTTAAGTAGTACTAATACAATCATAATAAAAAGTGGCAATACAATTAAAAACTTATATAGTACAGTAGTCCCTTGAGTTACAATATTGATCTGTACAAGACGATGTATCATACCTCCAATTATTATAATCATAACTAAGCGCTAAACCCATAAAGGTCATACAGCACTGATCATAACTCCAAATTATCGTAACTCAAACCCCAAAATACGTGGTTTTATGGTAATTCATTTTAAGACCCTGGAAGTGCAACTTTTACTCTACCTTGCATGCTGTCAGATATAACTTGTATGTACTATCTCCCTTCATCTGCTTCTCTCTTATCCACAATAACAACAGTCTTTCCATTTCTCTGCCTTTTTTTACTAGCTTAGTCACCAGCCACTGTGATCCCGCCTCCTCCTGCTTCCTCTCACCTGACTACAGTATATTAAGCCACTTCTCTGGCCCTATGCTGTACTTTCTACAAGAGTGATGGACTGAACACATCGATTCCAGGCTGAGGAACTGATTACCTCAAACTCCTCCTCTACTTACACCATTCTCCTTTGTATTGGACTGATGAAGCCATTGTGTGGCAAAATGTTTCCTTAATAAAGATTCTCATATGTTGCATAAGTGTCTCAATCTTCAACTTGTCGGTTTTCAAAACCATTTATCACACACTAATTTCTTGGTTGATCTTCAGAGAAATGGCCTGTTGACTATGCACTTTACGGGCCATGATGACTTGTTAATGCAAAAGATGGTGCAATTACACAACACAAATGCAATTATGAAGGGCAAATAATCCATAATTTGTGCAAAAACACTCTTATTGCCTTCAAACTGTAGTACAATACAAACTCTGCTATTGGCTGAGATGTTACCATAGAGACAACGCATTTGCTGATTGCTTGCTAAGCCACCCCTCCCATTGGCTCAGACGCTGTTAAAGAGGCAACCTACCTCATCGCTGATTGGCTAAGGCCCACCCACTCAAGAACCGATGCTTCTATTGGTTCGTATGCTTCCCAAAAGGCAAGCTATCACGTCTGATTGGCTGATACCCACCCACATGTGCCGACAATAATAACTGATGAGTGTGTATGCACCTGGTTGTGTTGCCAGGTATGTATAATAATAGTATTTGTTTCTACAAGTACATGATATAACTAATACAGACCTAACTGACATCATTGGCATATTATGTATATAGAAAGCCCCTGGTTATGTAGAGCATTTCAAGTAACTTTGGTTAATCTTGTTTCCCAGGATGTGACCCACAACGGTTGTACCATTTTACGCACATCGTATCTTTAATCAACTAAAAATACAATTCCTCCGAGGGTAAATCGTAACTCCAGCCCATCGTACCTCTAGGGACCATTGTACAATATTCCTTTATGTATTATTATTAAATTCACGAGGGAGAGTTAAGACTGGTAGGGGTTATAAAGGTTACACAGTGCCTGGGAGAATGAGAGGCATTCACATTTGATTCAAGGGGAGTTCGGGTCAAATAAAAGTTTATTTAAAATCTTATTCTATGCAGCCCAGACAACAATTTGTAATATAAAGACAATCTGTATGACCCTAGTGGATTTAGCGTTTGGTTTTGATAATTATAATGACAATAATAAAAGCAATATTTTCAGTTTTACTAGACTCTAAATTAGTGTTGAGGAGCTAAGATGCTGTATAAAGTACTGAACACTTTTGAATTTTGGAAATTTTATGAGGTTAATCAATAAGGCATGGAAACACACCATTATTGTTTCTTGGAATATTAGGGGTACCAGTGAGATAGTTCAATGTTAAATACTACAGTATCTATATTTAAGGTAGGTAGTAGGTTGGTAGACAGCAACTGCCCAGGGAGGTACTACCGTCCTGCCAAGTGAGTGTAAAACGAAAGCCTGTAATTGTTTTACATGATGGTAGGATTGCTGGTGTCTTTTTTCTGTCTCATAAACATGCAAGATTTCAGGTATGTCTTGTTACTTCTACTTACACTTAGGTCACACTACACATTCATGTACAAACATATATATATATACACACCCCTCTGGGTTTTCTTCTATTTTCTTACTAGTTCTTATTTCCTCTTCTCCATGGGGAAGTGGAACAGAATTCTTCCTCTGTAAGCCATGCGTGTCGTAAGAGGCGACTAAAATGCCGGGAGCAAGGGGCTAGTAACCCCTGGGCACTGGCAACTGCAGTGGAGGGAGCTGTTAGGGCTTTAAACTAGAAATAGTGGTATGGGTTTTGGGGGGAAAACAGAGAAGTCCCAGTGTAGTAATGGTATAAATTCTAGGGGAACTAGTAATAGGCAGAATAAGGTGGATATTGGAAAGCCAGTCTCCTGTATATATTACTAAATGTAAAAGGAGAAACTTTCGCTTTTCCTTTTGGGCCACCCTGCCTCGGTGGGAAACAGCCGACGTGTTGAAAGAAAGAAGTTTACTGAGTATACCAGGTAAAGTGTATGGCAGGGTTATTATTGAAAGAATTAGAGGTAAGACAGAGAGTAGGATTGCAGATGAGCAAGGAGGCTTTAGAATGGGTAGGGGATGTGTAGATCAAGTGTTTACAGTGAAGCATATATGTGAACAGTATTTAGATAAAGGTAGAGAAGTTTTTATTGCATTTATGGATTTAGAAAAGGCATATGATAGAGTGGATAGGGGAGCAATGTGGCAAATGTTGCAAGTGTATGGAATAGGTAGTAAGTTACTGAAGGCTGTAAAGAGTTTTTATGAGGATAGTGAGGCTCAGGTTAGGGTGTGTAGGAGAGAGGGAGATTACTTCCCGGTAAAAGTAGGTCTTAGACAGGGATGTGTAATGTCACCATGGTTGTTTAATATATTTATAGATGGGGTTGTAAAAGAAGTAAATGCTAGGGTGTTGGGGAGAGGGGTGGGATTAAATTATGGAGAATTAAATGCAAAATGGGAGTTGACACAGTTACTTTTTGCTGATGATACTGTGCTTATGGGAGATTCTAAAGAAAAGTTGCAAAGGTTAGTGGACGAGTTTGGGAGAGTGTGTAAAGGTAGAAAGTTAAAAGTGAACATAGATAAGAGTAAGGTGATGAGGGTATCAAACTATTTAAATAAAGAAAAATTGGATATCACATTGGAGAGAGGGATTATGGAAGAAGTAAATGTTTTCAGATATTTGGGAGTTGACGTGTCAGCGGATGGGTTTATGAAGGATGAGGTTAACCATAGAATTGATGAAGGAAAAAAGGTGAGTGGTGCGTTGAGGTATCTGTGGAGACAAAAAACGTTATCCATGGAGGCAAAGAAGGGAATGTACGAAAGTATAGTGGTACCAACACTCTTATATGGGTGTGAAGCATGGGTTGCAAATGCTGCAGCAAGGAGGAGGTTGGAGGCAGTGGAGATGTCCTGTCTAAGGGCAATGTGTGGTGTAAATATTATGCAGAAAATTCGGAATGTGGAAATTAGGAGAAGGTGTGGAGTTACTAAAAGTATTTGTCAGAGGGCTGAAGAGGGGTTGTTGAGGTGGTTTGGTCATTTAGAGAGAATGGATCAAAGTAGAATGACTTGGAGAGGGTATAAATCTGTAGGGGAAGGAAGGGGGTAGGGTCGTCCTAGAAAGGTTGGAGGGAAGGGGTAAAGGAGGTATTGTGGGCGAGGGCTTGGACTTCCAGCAAGCATGTGTGAGCGTGTTAGATAGGAGTGAATGGAGACGAATGGTTTTTGGGACATGACGATCTGTTGGAGTGTGAGCAGGGTAACATTTTGTGAAGGGATTCAGGGAAACCAGTTACTTGATTTAGTTGGACTTGAGTCCTGGAAATGGGAAGTACAATGCCTGCACTTTAAAGGAGAGGTCTGGGATAGTGACAGCTGGGAGGGGCAATTCTCAGCTGTCGTATTTGAGCCTCTGCAAAGACAGTGATTATGTATGAGTGTGGTGAAAGTGTTGAATGATGATGAAAGTATTTTCTTTTGGGGATTTTCTTTCTTTTGGGTCACCCTGCCTCGGTGGGAGGCGGCCGACTTGTTGAAAAAAAAACTATACATGTATTTAAACTCAACATAAATTTCTTTCAGCTCAATGGCTGTCTCCTCCAAGTGTCGTGTCAGTATCATATATACACTTGTGTAGTGTATCTTTCCTTTATACAGCTGGTCCCTTTGCGTGTGACGTCACGGTACCCGCTGACGTCAGAGGCTCAGCGCATGTGCACAGCCTCTCATAGGCACTCTCCCTCACTAACGTTAGACCTACAGGCGAGACAGACGGGTGGCTGGACTCTCCTTCACTTACTGTAAATATACCGTAACCATCCAACAAGGAGTATCTTTGACCTCCATATATCTCTCCCAAGACCCACGCGACAAGTGGTGAGCAGCGGTGTGCCGTAATTTTATCGATTACGATGTTATAGAGATAGACTTCAAGCAAGCAAACAGCCTCCAGACCGACCACGTTACCAGCTCCTACATCAAA